>CAWUFW010020033.1:0-164658 GCA_963921515.1 Calotriton arnoldi
TAAGATTTTATATTGTTAATTGTTGTAAATAATTTATTATTAATTAGTTATTAATTGTTTGTTAATTATTCATAATTAATTGGTAAATATGTAAATTGTGTTATTTTTTTAGGAGCTGGATGTGGGTTTATAGGGAAGTAGGGTGGGAAGTAATTTAATAATAATTAATTTATTTTTATTTTTAATTATTTAATATTTATGTATTTAAAATTGTAAATTGTGGTAAATAATATATTGTGAATTATTTATTAATTGGTTATTAATAATTATTAATTAACTATTAATTATTTTATTTGTGTCATTTTTTATGAGCGGGTTGTGGGTTGTTAGGGGAGTAGGCTGGAAAGTAATTTAATTTCAATATATTAAAAAAAAATGTATGGCTCAATGGTTAGAGTGGCAGACCCTGATGCAGAGATCTGGCCCGGGACCAGGGTTCAATTCCCGCCTCGGCGGGTCTTGGGCTCAATTTCCTCGGACCTGATAATTCTCGCCTCGGTGCCTATTCTAATCATGGGTCCCACTCTGCAACTCTGGGCAATAGCTTGCTTAATCTCCACAACGGCCCCACCAGCGCTGGGATGCCTGGCTTCACCTTGGGGGTGCCCAGGAGTGGACATTTCACAGGGAATAGCCAGGAAGGGTTCCACAGCGGTATGCGTATAGCGCCAGGACACCCCAGCTGGGGTAGCAGTGCGCTTTACAAGTACGAATTTCATTTCATTTCATTACAAAATTTATTTTAAGTTGTTTTATACTGTTAATTGTGTGAATTAAATTATTATTTATTGTTTTTAAATTGCTTGTTAATTAATAAATAATTATGTTAATAGTGTTATGTTTTAGAACATTGGTGGTGTCATTTATAGGGGAATATGGTGGAGGCAATTTTTTTAAAATTAATTAATTGTTTGTTAATTAATTTTAATTATTTTGCTTTAGTGGCAATAGTAAATTATTCCCCTCCGCTATCCAACACTTTCCCTACTGTTGCACTCACTGAAGTGGGAATAGTAATTGTTACCCTTCCGCTATCCAACACTTTCCCTACTGTTGCACTCACTGAAGTGGGAATAGTAATTGTTACCCCTCCGCTATCCAACACTTTCCCTACTGTTGTACATGCTGGAGTGTGAATAGTAAATTATTCCCCTTTGCTATACAACACTTTCTCTACTGTTGCACTCGCTGGAGTGGGAATAGTAATTTTATCCCCTCCGCTATCCAATATTTTACCTACTATTGCTGTTAATGTAGTGTAAAATGTAATTGTAAAAGAATAAAAATATTTTAATATTTTAATTTATTATATATATATTTTATTTTTATTTTTATTTTACTCGTATATGTATATATATATATGTATTTATAATTTTTAATATGTTTCTAACATTTTATAATTTATTATAATAATTATTTTGTAATATTATTAAGTAAATATATATATTATATTTTATATATGTGTGTTTAATTTTTTTACATTATATTTATTATTTCTAATTTTAAACATTTTATAATAATTATAACTATTTTTTTTTATATGTATTATTTACTTTATTTTATATTTTTTAAACATTTTAAAAAACGATATTTTTAACAACGATATTTTGTACAACGATATTTTTTTTCGGTCTTTTTGTACTTACCATGATGTAGATAGGATGTCGATATTCTTGACATCGATATTTATGTCCCGATATTTTGGGACCTCGATATTGTGGTGGTCGATATTCTGTCAGTGATTCGTTCCAGGTTCATCCACCACCACATGGGAGTCCTCACTGGAGCTGGAGCTTGACGTCAAGCTGACAGATGTTACTTTGCTCGTGCCCTCAGTGAAGCTACCCTCACCCTCCGAGCCACTGGTTCCCTCTTGCTCGGTGTCAGCACAGAAACCACTCTGGCTAGCTGCTTCCCCAACATCCGTGGTGCTGTCTCCATCGCTGGCCGGTTCTGATACTGTAAACAAGAAGTAAAATGAATCACATGAGTCGTCCATATGGACTTGACACATAGGTTTCATCACAACTCTTCCAAGATTACCCAACTACATCAATCGAACTTGTGGGTAAAATACTTGATATTGTTCTGTAAATACCACATGTTTGAATGCAAGTAAACCTGTGCACCCTCACACATGATGATGTCAGCGACATTGTTTGCAGCAAATTCAACTTCCTCATCCACAAAGTCTTCAACATAACTCTGTACCAGCTCATGTATTGTCTCTCGCTACTGACGGCCTTGAGTCATAACATACCTGTCTCATCTAATGCAAGGGAGTTTAGACTTCATAATGAGAACAGGAGTCACACAATTGCTTTAAGACGTGGTATCCGTTCTGCTATCCCTATTCATCAACAGGTCTAGTGTTACAGGTTACATATCTTGATTGTTATACAGCCAACTGGTGCAGTCATTGAATGGGCCATATCACACAGATCATATTGAAGCTGCTTATATGTCCAGTAGCAGATGTAGTTGTTTGTCAGGTCACATGGCTTTCTCTTATCGTGGACACACTAAGGTAGTAGGTATAGCTATGGTGAAAGGTATTTTTCCCACAGTCTTGTGTCATTTATGCACAGTGTTGGAAAGATGAATCAGATTTTTGTCCACATTGGATACATTTTACCACTTTGCAATCTAAACACAGGTCAGCACACTGCCAAGTCCAATGACTGCATCTTCCTCATGCTTCATGTGGATCACTATGCCACTAGGCCATCTGGATGCATCGTCTGTACAAACTATTAGTCCTGAACATCTTACTTGAAAAAGTGTATTCAACACTTCCTACCATTTTGTCAACACTGCAGAAGTCCACATTTGTTAAGGCCAAGTCTGAATGTCCCTCACTTATTTCTTGCATTGTGCACACTTTGTACAGCTTAAATGCTATTGCTTTTCATCTCATTTTTGTAAAGCATTTCCGAATGAAGCTTATGTGACATCTCTGAATCTAACAGTAAGGCAAGTAAACCATGGTTTACAAAGCATTATGTATGACCAGTTAAGAGCCTTTACACACATGCGAAGCGTTGCAAATGTGTATCAATCAATCAATCAATCAATCAGGGATTTGTAAGCGCGGTACTCACCTGTGAGGGTCTCAAGGCGCTGAGGGGGTGGGGGGGGGAAGCAGATCCGTTTCAGACGAAGAGCCAGGTCTTGAGGGTCTTCTTGAAGGTGTTCAGGGAGGGGGCGCGTCTGATGTCTGTCGGTAGCTCGTTCCAGGTTTTGGCTGCAATGTGGGAGAACGATCTTCCGCCTGCTCTGGCTCTGTGGATGTGCGGGGTTTCAGCTAGTGCGAGGTTGGCAGATCGGAGGTTTCTTTTGGGCACGTGGAAGTTTATTCTGTCGTTGAGGTATTTGGGTCCGCTGTTGTGCAGGCATTTGTAGGCGTGGGTGAGGATTTTGAAGGTGACTCTCTTCTCCATGGGGAGCCAGTGGAGTCTCCGCAGGTGTTGGTTGATGTGTTTGTGCCGTGGGATGCCGAGAACGAGTCTGGCCACGGTGTTCTGTATCGTCTGGAGTTTGCGGAGTAGGGATTTGTTGATGCCAGCGTAGAGAGCGTTTCCAGAGTCGAGTTTGCTGGTGATGAGTGCGTGGGTGACTGTCTTCCCTGACTCCAGGGGGATCCATTTGAAGGTCTTTCGAAGGATGCGGAGGGTGTTGAAGCAGCTGGAGGTGACAGCATTGACCTGTTGAGTCATGGCGAGTGATGAATCGAGTACAATGCCAAGGTTTTTGGCGTGGTCTGAGAGGGTAGGCGGGCTTCCGCGGGCGGTGGGCCACCAGGTGTTGTCCCATGCTGAAGGGGTGGTTCCGAGGACGAGGACTTCTGTCTTTTCGGCATTGAGTTTTAAGCAGCTGTTGGTCATCCAGCCTGCGACGTCTTGCATTGCTCTCTGGAAGTTGAGTTTTGCAGTGGCGGGGTCCCTGGTGAGGGAGAGGATGAGCTGGGTGTCGTCGGCGTAGGAAACGATGTTGAGGCCGTGACGTCTGACGATGGATGCGAGGGGGGCCATGTAGATGTTGAAAAGGGTCGGGCTCAGTGATGACCCCTGTGGAACTCCGCAGGTGATTTCAGTGGGGGCGGAGAGGAAGGGTGGTAGTCTGATTCTTTGGCTTCTTCCGGTGAGGAACGATCGGATCCAGTTCAGGGCAGTTCCTTGTATGCCGGCGTCGTGTAGTCTGTCGGTTAGTGTGCGGTGAGAGATGGTGTCGAAAGCTGCTGATAGGTGGAGGAGGATGAGGGCTGTGGAGTGGCCTTGATCCAGGAGGGCCCGGATGTCATCTATGGCAGCGAGTAGGGCGGTCTCAGTGCTGTGGTTGCTTCATAATCCGGATTGGGACGGGTCGAGGACGGCGTTCTCTTCGATGAATCCTGTCAGTTCCCTGTTGACTGCTTTCTCTGCCACCTTGGCTGCGAAGGGGAGGAGCGAGATGGGCCGCTAGTTCTTGAGGTCGGTGGGGTCGGCCGTGGGCTTCTTGAGCAGGGGTCTGACTTCTGCACGCTTCCAGTCGTCAGGGAAGGTGCCTGTTGTGAAGGTGGTGTTGATGGTCCGTTGTAGTTCAGGTGCGATGGCGTCCGTGGCCCTGTGGTGGATGTGCGGGGGGCAGGAGTCGGTGGGGGCCCCCGAGTGGATGCCTTTCATGGTTGTGGCGGTGTCCTCGGTCGTGATTGGTGTCCAGTTGGAGATGGTGGGCTGGCTGGCATCTCTGGGGGGAAGGGGGTGGCTGCGGCGTCTTGTGGGTGGTCAACGAAGTTGTCGTAGAGTGTCCTGATCTTGAGGTGGAAGTAGGTCCCAAGCTTGTCGCAGAGGTCTTGGGACGGGGTGATGTCTGTGGCTTCGCTGCGTGGGTTGGTGAAATCCCGAATGACACTGAAGAGTTCCTTGGAGTTGGCGGAGTTGGCGAGAATTTTGTTGTGGATGAAGTTCCTTTTGGTTGTTCTGATTAGGTTGTGGTAGTCCGTGATGGCGTGCTTGTATGTGGAATAGTTTTCGGTAGTCATGGTGTTCCTCCAGTTCTTCTCCAGACGTCTGCAGGTGCGTCTGACTTCTTGGAGATCGGTGGTGAACCAGTCGGCTTTCCTGGGACGCTGTTTGCCGGGGTTGCGTAGCGGGGCGAGCTTGTCCGCGCAGCTGGAGATCCAAGTGTGGAGTCCTGTGGCTGCTATGTTTGTGTCGGGTGTCCAGGCGGGGGTGTCTAGGGTGAGGGCGGAGTTCAGTTGCTCGTCGGTAACCTTGCTCCAGTTCCTTCGTGGTGGGTGGTTTTGGTGCATTGGGTTTGTTGACGGTGAAATGGACGCAGTGGTGGTTGGTCCATGGTGGTTGCATTGTGTGGCTGAAGTGAACGCTGCTACCTGCCGCGAAGATGGGGTCGAGGGTGTGTCCTGCTCTGTGTGTGGGTGAGGTGACGAGTTGGTTGAGTCCGATGCTGGCGAGGTTGTCCCGGAGGATGGTGGAGTTGGGGTCGCTGGGGTTGTCGAGGTGGAAGTTAAAGTCTCCGATGAGTATGTAGTTCATTGATGCGATGGCGTGGGGTACGATGAAGTCTGTGATGGTGGTGGCGAAGGGTGTCCGGGGGCCGGGGGGTCTGTAGACAAGGGTTCCTCGGAGTGTGGTGTTAGGGCTGGTCTGGATCTGGAAGTGAAGATGTTCGGCGGAGGGGAAGGTTTCGTTGGAGGTGGTGAGGCGGAGGGCGCTCTTGTGTGCGATGGCTAGGCCCCCCCCGGGCGGTTGGGGCGGTCCTTCCTCTGGATCTTGTATCCGTCCGGGATGGCGGTGTTGATGTCAGGGGCGGAGGCGGCGTTGGTCCAGGTCTCTGTGAAGAAGGCGATGTTGGGCGAGAGGGAGTCGAGCAGGTTCCAGATTTCCTGTATCTGACATCATCCCTTTCAATCAAAACCCTGTTTACACCAGAGACCTACTTTGTTAGCCACTGCGTGGCATGTGTTGTCACTGTTATATAGTCAAAAACATGGACTCAATTTTGGAATAGAGAGGATGGAATCCCACACTCAATCAAGTGAAAGGCCAGTGTGACAGGTGAAATGAGTTACCAAACATGTAATTTGCCCATGGGATACATTGGAGTACACTGGGCACCAGTGCTGGGACCTAACATTGGCGCACTGACCAATCACTACTCACCAAGCCCTGCACATAGACATTACCTGCTACCTGGATGTATAGCATGGGATTTCACAGTTGAGTGGTCCAACATCAACAGAGTTACAGAGTTGGTGTGGCCACACAGAGAGCAGTCCAGACATTTGTCAATGTGCTGACACATGTTGACCACTTACAATAGTTCTGAAGGTTATCTCCATGCACATGTTGTACTTTATGCGTTTGTTCCGCTTGCAATAGCATGGCACTACTGTCAATACCCTGACCATTTTTTCCTTACATGTCACAGATGAAAGGGGGGTAACCATGCATCTACTTATTCTTGTGCATATACATCTTTTAACACTGAACAGTAGTTTTGTGCGTCTCACAATCTAAAAAAGGGGCAGCAGGCTAAAATACTTTCACATGCATGGGTTGATATGTTGTGCAGCAAGGCACATACTCACCCCCTTCTTGCTGCTGCCTGGCTCTCAACTGCCCATCCAGGTCAGGGAAGACCACTGCAAGGATGCGTCGCATTAGGGGGGTCAGGGTGCGGCGTGCGCCCCTCTTGCCTGGAGGTGACAGGCCCAGCTGGACTCTCGCGATCTTCACGGTCCAGCCTCTCAAGTCCTGCCACTGTTTCCTGCAGTGGACACTGCGCCAACAGGTGACCCCCCTTGTAGAGCACCTTCCGGGCGATGATCCTCCACAGGTAGACCTTCTGAAGGGAGTTGACCTGTAAGGATGACATGGTGACGGGCCCTTAGTTCACAAACAACATGTACACATACAAATACTGGTGCACATAGGTCATGAACAGCTTGCCCACACTGTCTGAACTTTAGCAAAGTGGTATTCTGTGCACTTCACCAGTGTTCAATGATGACTCTTTCCCATGAGAACAGCGATATGATTTTAACATCAGTACATACACATCTACAGCAGTGTACTTGCCCAGAACAGTTACATAAACACTTTGCAAGTTTTAAAATCATGTTTAAATGGTTGTCTCTATGATCCCTAATGCCAGAAGAGCATGGATATTGCACATGTAAACTGGCAATGCTGTCTGATCATCACTTACCTGCTCATCTGGTTTACCATAGAGCTGCTTTACAGGAGCAGGAGCGTGTCCAGCAGCATCTTGTTTTCCTCAGCTGTGAAGGTGGGGGCCCTGCGCCCTGTACAGTGAGACATAGTAGCTCCCAGATGATGTGGACAGCAGCAGAGAGGTGGGGAGGTCCTGGAATTATGCAGTTAGTGCCGGCAAGTGAACTCTCTACGGAACCGCCAGACTTATATCTTGACCACATAGTCAGTCTTCAGTCCATGCGGCCAAAGCAATTGGTCTGCATCGGTCGCATTTTCCAAACCATGCAATGCATTCCATTGCTTACCAACAACACCCCTACCGCACGGTTCAAAAACGTATCAGCGAACCGCGAGTTGCTTTGATACATGACTAATGGAAGTTTACTGCATCGGTTTACACACAATGTGGACACAATCCGAGATCCGAGACTGTCACCATAACAACTATCAGCCTATGGCTGTGTCCGATTCGGTTAACATGCATATTTGGTGCATTCCAAGTACAGTGTTCTCCTAGTCACTGTATTACAGGACAGTGTGACCCAGTGTGCGCTCTGTGTGATGTGAGAATGGAAAGGTGGTGTGTGTTTCAAGTCCTGGATAGTGCATTTCCAGAGGAATGACTACACTGTGACATTAACCAACCACACACACCTAGCTCTGATATGTGAGTTTCTGGGGTATCTTTGTGTGCTACCCTTAAGCGTACAACTGCATTTTCTGGCACTTCTACATTGTAAATGGTTTGTATATGTAATTGGTTGTGTAATGCAGACATGGCAACATGACTGTGTCCACCCTGTGACATTAGTGTGCATAATTTACTTTGTGATACGCTATATGTATGTGGTGTCCCAGATGTTATGCATTATATGATCCTATTGTCCTGCTTGATTGACATGAACAATCACAGACACTAGTGAAGATTACACAACTGCACTCTAATTGCTGTGTCACCAAACCTTTCAAACCTGTTTAACATTGACCTGTATGCTTTAATATGTATCTGAGGTTAGCATTGTTCATTGAAATGTGTCTTTTCAGTGACATGGAGTTTTATGTGTGGTTAATTTCTCTTTGCTGTTGGTATAAGTGCATGCTGCTTGGTACATTATGAACTAACACAAACTGTGTTTACACTCTACACATAGGTATCACAGTGGAGGCAGCAGACAGCCTCCTGTGTACAGGCCCTTTCCAGACCTACAAACATTGAAAGAGCGAGACATCATCAAGAAATACCATCTCACAAGGGCAACAATTGATGAGTTGTGCCAGCAGTTGTCACCTTATTTGCGGCCTCAGAGCACCTATCCAACAGCACTAACCTCCAAGGTGAAGGTGATGGCAGCACTGCACTTCTTTGCCACGGGAACATTCCAATACACAGTGGCAACATCGGGTGAAATGTCCCAGCCCATGTTCAGTAATGTTCTTCGGGATGTGTTGCAGGCATTGACCTGATACATGGACCACTACATCAAGTTTCCTAAACAAGGAGAATTGTCTGACATCAAGGGTGATTTCTAAGCTTTAGGATGGATACCCCGTGTAATTGGATCTATTGATGGCACTCTTGTGGCCTTGATACCACCACAGGCCAATGAACAAGTGTATTGCAACAGGAAACATTTCCACTCCATCAATGTCCAGGTGGTGTGTTTGCCTGACGTGCATTTCACACGTTTGTGCCTGTTTCCCTGGGTCTGCACATGATGCATATATCCTGCGTAACAGCATCATCCCACATTTGATGAGTCAAATGCAACCTGACCGGGCCTGGCTTGTTGGTAGGTGATGTTGTTTGTATATGTTGCAGTGTTGTTGGTTGTAGGTCAGATAGTGATCTGTTGTCAGACAACTGAAGTCTTTTCTGTGTTGAATGTAGGAGACTCTGGATACCCCAACCAGCTATGGTTACTGACACCACTGCACAACCCAGTCACCCCAGCAGAAGTGCGCTTTAATGAGGCCCATGATAGGACCAGGTGGATAGTGGAGCAGACTTTTGGCCTCCTGAAGTCAAGATTCCGCTGTCTGGACAGGACAGGAGGAGCCCTCCAATATGCCCCAGGAAAGGTGTGCCAGATAATTGTGGCTTGCGGCATGCTACACAATGTAGCAGTACGTAAGGGAATACCTCTGATAGTGGACGATGGAGACCGGCAGGTGCCACCGATAGAGGATGCAGGACTGGGCAATGATGACAGTGGTGATGATGATGATGGAGTGGATTTGAGACAACAGCTTATCCACAACTTTTTCACATGACTGTAAGTATGCAATGAGAGGAGGTGACAAACCACCATCGCTTGTTGTTGTGTAGCTGGTGGACAATGTGTATGTATGATAAGTGTCCTGAAGTATTTTTGGAGACTGGTTATTGAAATGTTAAAATTTACATTGACAGTGTTTCAGTGAAGCCTAGCTCTTGTTAACAATGACATTGCTTTGCTTGAGATGTCATACTTCTATGACTTATGCTACCTTATTTCTGATTGCTAAACTCTGTTCTTTATGCTTTTTTACCAGGGTACATTGGCATGTCATCTACAGAGTGGACTTGCAGACTTGTGACCTCAGCAGACATATGATGCTGTGACAGACACCGACATGGATATTTTGCTGAACTCCCTGGCACGCACTTCCTTCAGATCCGCAAGTCTGGTGATTTTGTTATCAGTGCCTTTCAGTACTGCGTGATATGATTTTACTTTGTGTTCTGGAACCAGGTTGTATCTGGCCAATAAACATGTGTTCCACATTGAGGTGTGCCTAGTCTGATATCTCACATCCAAACAAGTTCAAATCAAAGTTTGACCATGATGAGCTAGTTGGCTAACAGTGATTGTTGACTGGGTTGGCAAGTAGTGATAGTTGTGTTGGCAATTGACTCCCTCTGAATATGAACCGTGTACTAGTCTGTCTGATAACCTGGTTGTGTATATCTATCATGCTTTGCAAAAGTTCATTTACTCACTGGCACTTAGTTTACTACTTACAAGTAATTGATTACCTAGGTTGCTGACACGTTCATCATTATGATTAGAGGGTGATGACAATATTTACATTTTGAAGTCAAAGTCACAACATGAGCTAGTATTGCTGTGTAAAGTGGTTTATTTAGGAAAACATAGTGCAGATTTGAAGCCACACAATGGTGGTGTGCTCATGAAAAAACAATTTAGTGCAGATCGGAGTTGAGAGTGTTTGCTGATGAAATCCAACAGAGACAAGCCACAGTTATTCAAGTCCAAAGTCCAACCTTGACCCTCCATCAGATGTGTGATAGTTATTCGGGACAATCAACAAAGTGAATGCTTGGCACTTAATGGATGATATTAAGGGCACCTTTTCACTTCCTGGGGGTGGTGCATTGCCATCTGACTCTCATGGATTTTTCCTCGGACGCCCCTTCCCATGTTTGGGTGGGAGAACCACAGCTGCAGGCTCCTGGGGTACTGGGGACTCTCCACCTGACTCAACCTCCCTCCCTGTGGCTTGGGCAGATTTAGTAGCAACAGATGTAGTAGGCACACAGGGAGGGGTGCCTAGGTTAGTATCTATCTGGTGGAGGCTGGTACCAATATCCCGCAGTACCCCAGTGAGGTCATCCATTTGGTTGTTGTACCCGCCCATACGTTGGTTTGGTCGGCCTGCAGCTGTTTGATGTTTCGGAGGATTTGTATGACCTGGCCCATTTCTCCCTGGTACTCCTCATAAGCATTGAGTACTTGGGAGAGGTTTAGGTGGTCATCAACAGCACCAGCGACTCTACGGCGTGGATCCACACGACCCCTCCCACCACTCTACCCATGCACAGTTGGTGGTACAGTCAACCCTGAGCTCCTTCCTCATTGACTGTGGTGTTGTCGTCTGTCAACTCCAGAGTGCTCTGAGTTGCTGTGCCGTTGTCATTGGCCGTGGCTGCTGTGTCTGTCAGGGTAGGGGTCACCTGGGTGTCAGTAGCTGAGGCAGGAGTTGTCGCAGTGGATCCTGCTGTAGCTGCTGGTGCTGTCTGCCGACCCTAACCTGATGGGCCAGGTTGCTCCTCCTCGTCCGAGGATGAGTGAGAGTCCTCAACACCAGTGAGCTCCTGGTCGGCTGGAGTCTGGGCCTGGCTGTCATCATTGGGCATGGCAGTGTTCCCAGCTCGCGCTGTGGGTACAGAAATAACACAGTCCTTTATGTCAATGTTCAATGCACATCAAATTGTAAACCATTACGTAAGTGACTGGACCAGTGATGCAGTTTATGATGATAGATCGGCCTCCTTTATCCATGTGGATCGCCTGTGTTTTGGATGAACAACGCAAGTTTGGCAAGATGTGGATTGGTGAACAGCTCCCCCTATGTGCAGAATTGGGCATGTTCAGTTTAGTGCTTATGACATGTCCACTGACATTGACTTGTACCTGACACACTGTAGATGACACTGGTGGATTAGTTTGCTCCACATCTGTAGAATAACAATGACAATCGTACTCTTTAGATCCTAATGTTAGCGTTTGTCATCGCTGTGTACTGGGGTTAGTCCATGTTTCAGCAGTCACATAGGTGTGGCTGCCTCCACACTCACAGTCTGTTGCTTTCCCAGGAATGTTGTTATCACGGTGTGAGAGGGTGCTTATTGTTCTCATCTCATGATCCTCACGTGAATGCCTCTAAGGAGGCAAACGTGTGACTGTTTAGCTTTGTGCATACACAGCTCATGGATGTTTAATTTTGACTCCATAGTTAGATGACATCTCAAACTTTCTTTTTTCTAATTCATAGCTAACTTATTTCATAAGCTGGGGTTCGAGTGCTGATGGGCTATTTGGGAAACTTAAACTCCTACTCCCAACCAGGCTACCAGGAAGAGTGTTGTCCAGACAATGATGGGAAGTGTACTGGCAAGATGGCTGACACTGGGGCCTGGTGTTTGGAGCACAAGGCCCAGTTGGTAGTTGTGATAGAGTCAAACACCAGTCACCATTGTCAACCATTCTGCAAGTACATTTTACCTCATTGACAGTAAAGCATAGTTCCAGGTGGGCTGGTTGGGCTGGGTGGGAAGGTGTGTAGGACAGCGCCTGATGGGAGATGTAGTGATATCAAACACTCCTCCTCCCACCAATCCCAACCAGGCTACCTGGAACTCTGCTTACCTGACAGTGAGTGGAAATGGACTAGCAAGATGGCTGACACTGGGGCCTGGTGTTTGGAGCACAAGGCCAAGTTGTAGTTGTGATAGAGTCAAACACCAGTCACCAGTGTCAACCATTCTGCAAGTACATTTCCCTGCCCTGCAGCCCCTCTCACGGAGCCCTGGACAGTCTTTGTACACCCATGCGCTTCGCTGCAGCCATGTGCAGCACTCCCCTTCTGATGCAGTGCCCTGCAGCCCCCCTCATAGAGCCCTGGACAGCCCTATGCACACCTATGCTCTTCACTACAGCACTGTGCTGCACCCCCCTTCCGGCGCCGCACCCTGCAGCCCCATTCATGGAGCACTGGACAGGCTGCAGTGAAGAGCAAAGGACAGCCTTATGCAAACAGAGCACCCCTATGCTCTTCACTACAGCTTTGTGCAGCATTCCCCTTCCGGTGCAGCGCCCTGCAGCCCCCCTCACGGAGCCCTGCACAGCCCTGTGCACACCTATGCTTGTCATTCCAGCCCTGTGAAGCACTTCCCTTCTGGCGCAGCACACTGCAGCCCCCCTCGTGGAGCCCTGGACAGCACTGTGCACACTAATGCTCTTTACTACAGCCCTGTGCTGCACTCCCCTTCTGATGCAGCACCCTGCAGCGCTCCTCACAGAGCCCTGGACAGCCCTGTGTACACCTATGCTCTTTGATAATGCTATGTGCTGCACTTCCCTTCCGGCGCAGCACCCTGCAGCCTCCTCCCCTCACAGAGCCCTGGACAGCCCTGTGCACACAGGGCACATCTATGCTCTTCACTGCAGCCCTGTGCAGCACTCTCCTTCCGGCACACCGCCCTGCAGCCCCCCACACGGAGCCCTGGACAGCCCTGTGCCCACCTATGCTATTCACTGCATCCCTGTGCTGCACTCCCCTTCTGGCGCAGCTCCCAGAAGCCCCCTTCACGGAGCCCTGGACAGCCCTGTGTACACCTATGCTCCTCACTGCAGCCCTTTGCTGCACTCCCCTTTCGGCGCAGCACCCTACAGCCCCCCTCACAGAGTTCTGGACAGCCTTGTGCACACCTATGCTCTTCACTGCAGCCCTGTGCTGCACTGCCCTTCCGATGCACCGCCCCTCACAGAGCCCTGGACAGCCCTGTGCACATCTATGCTCTTCACTGCAGCTCTGTGCTGCACTGCCCTTCCGATGCACCGCCCCTCACAGAACCCTGGACATCCCTGTGCACATCTATGCTCTTCAATGCAGCTCTGTGCTGCACTCCCCTTCTGGCGCAGCGCCCTGCAGCCCCCCTCACGGAGCCCTAGACAGCCCTGTGCACACCTATGCTCTTCACTGCAGCCCTGCGCTGCACTCCCCTTTCGGCGCAGCGCCCTGCAGCCCCCCTCACAGAGCCCTAGACAGCCCTGTGCACACCTATGCTCTTCACTGCAGCCCTCTGCTGCACTCCCCTTCCGGCGCAGCGCCCTGAAGCCCTGCGCTCTCATCACATGCCAGCAATGCATTCTCCTCTTACATTAAGAACAACCGGGCGCGCGGCAGGAAATGCCCTCTCAGTGCATCTGCCGCCCTATTAGATTACCAGGAAATAGCTGACTGGCGGGCGGCCAGGTATCCGACCAAAGGCCAGCAGAAATCAGAGGGAGAGGGGAAGAGATGGTGTGGGAGGCAGAGGAGGGAGAGGCAGAGGAGAATGGAGGAGAGAAGACAAGCAAGGAAGAGGCATTGGGTAAGGGGAGGCAGGGACGGGGGAGAAAAAGGGTCCACCCTGAAGCTCACCAGACAGAAATCAGAGGGAGAGGGGAAGAGATGGTGTTGGAGCAGAGGAGGAGTGGAGGGGGGAGGGGAGGAGAGGAGAGGAGAGGAGGGAGGGAAGAGAAGAGAAGAGAAGAGAAGAGAGGAGAAGAGAGAGAAGAGAAGAGAAGAGAAGAGAAGAGAAGAGAGAGAAGAGAAGAGAGGAGAGGAGAAGAGAAGAGAAGAGAAGAGAGGAGAGGAGAAGAGAGAGAAGAGAAGAGAAGAGAAGAGAGGAGAGGAGAAGAGAAGAGAGAGAAGAGAAGAGAGAGAAGAGAAGAGAAGAGAGGAGAAGAGAAGAGAGAGAAGAGAAGAGAAGAGAGGAGAGGAGAAGAGAGAGAAGAGAAGAGAAGAGAAGAGAGAGAAGAGAAGAGAAGAGAGGAGAAGAGAAGAGAGAGAAGAGAAGAGAAGAGAGGAGAGGAGAAGAGAGAGAAGAGAAGAGAAGAGAAGAGAGGAGAGGCATTGGGTAAGGGGGGCAGGAAGGGGGGAGAGAGAGGGCGCTACCTGAAGATCACCAGAAATCAGAGAGAGAGGGAAAGAGATGGTGTGGGAGGCAGAGGAGGGAGAGGCAGAGGAGAATGGAGGAGAGAAGACAAGCAAGGAAGAGGCATTGGGTAAGGGGAGGCAGGGACGGGGGAGAAAAAGGGTCCACCCTGAAGCTCACCAGACAGAAATCAGAGGGAGAGGGGAAGATATGGTGTGGGAGCAGAGGAGGAGTGGAGGGGGAGGAGAGAGAGGAGGAGGGAAGAGAAGAGAAGAGAAGAGAAGAGAGGAGAAGAGAAGAGAAGAGAAGAGAAGAGAAGAGAAGAGAGAAAGAGAAGAGAAGAGAAGAGAGGCATTGGGTAAGGGGGGCAGGAAGGGGGGAGAGAGAGGGCGCTACCTGAAGATCACCAGAAATCAGAGAGAGAGGGAAAGAGATGGTGTGGGAGGCAGAGGAGGAGAAGAGAGAGGGGGTAAGGAGAGGAGAGGAGAGAAGCAAGGAAGAGGCATTGGGTAAGGGAAGGCAGTGACGGGGGTAAGAGACAGGAGGGGGAGTGCATGGGCAGGGCTGGTCCTAGGATATGTGGGGCCCCGGGCAGAATAGGAACATGTGAGGCCCCTAAGCAGAGACGACGCAGGATCGGATCAGGCCGGCTAAGGAAAGGTTTTTTTTAATTAAAATTGTGACCCCCCTCCCCCACTTCCGCGAGTGACTGGGTTTTGTCAATGGTTGTTAGCGGTTTACGCTAAATGAGTAACTACAATAAATGATTTTACTTTCACCTTGTTGTTTTGACCAATAAGTAGCTCTTTCACACACATTTGCATAGAATCTCAACTGGAATGCAGGACCATTGCTCTTTGTGCTCTGCAGAGAGGCCATATTTTGAATGATCATGCAATCTGAACACCTTTTTGACCCACAGACAGGCACAGTGTGAAAGCTGTACTGCCTGCATCCTCAACTCCAAAGTGCTCAACTGTAGCCTGTTATAAACACCTGGAGGCGACTCAGTACAAAGGGAGCATCATCCAAGAGTAATATGCTGTGGAATGAAATACAAAAACACACATGCTGGAAATAGCACTCTTGGGGAATGCAAGATTAAGTAAAGCATGGGAAATATAAACAGGAGCAAAATCACTGCCATGGATTACCCTAACATCAGGACCACTGGAATTATGAGGCAGGAGATGGCTAAATTATGTGGCAGGATGAGTAAATTATGTGGCAAGAAAAGGCAAATTATGCGGCATAACCCGGCACATTTTGAAATAGTATTACTTCATTCTTTTGCCATTTTTAAACTTGGTAACACTGTTTGGGCGCTGGTTGCACCCCATTAGTACCAATTTAACACCCAAATTTAGCAGTGGGAAACAGAAAGTTGACTATTCCAGCTTTTCAAAGGGCCTTCCCCCATGCGGCAAGACGTGAGATAGAAAGCAATGTTGTTGTTAAAATTTGTAGATTATGCAGCAGATGATGGATTATGTGGCAAATGCGTCAAATGCATAATTATGCAGAAATTCCCGCTGCCGCACAATCGCATAATTCCAGTGGCCCTGCCTAACATGCAGCATCGGACTGGGACAGAAAATAGGCCCCAGTACCAAAAAAAAAGGGGCCCCCATTAGTGAGTTAGTTAGCTAGAAAAGTGTCCCATGTTTGCAAACTAGGGCAGTTTTAAACTTGTAAAGACCTGCTGTATAGGTTTCTTGTAAGGTATGGAAGACTGCACTCATTTGAGTTTGCTGCAGGCAATGTTTGCTTTAATATCATAAAAATCAACAGTAAAAACCGGCTCACCTGGCCATAAAGCAGGTCAACAACTAGCCAAAAAAACGGCCAACATACTGACCTGACAGCAGGGCTTTAAGTGGGATGAAAAAACTAGGGGGGTCTTTCAGAGGGGCATGGCTAATGTAATTAAGGGCGTGGCTTAAAAACATGTAAGCTATATAAATCTGTGCATAGCATAGCGTGCCGCCCGACTGGTATTTTGCTGCTTCTGTCACTGCCTCCAGATAAATAATACAACAAGTAACATTACACCTATAACAAGCCAGTACTATTGGCTTTGTCAGTGATTATTAGTTGCATAAGATGAATAAGCAATATCTACGGCTTCCTTGTATATAATATTGAAAATGCTCCAGTTCTGACATGACGAGACTGTGAAAGAACTATAAGGAGTCTCGTTGAAGTTGCATTAACGGCAGGGAAGGGTGGCACTGCTGCAGAGTTAAGATTTATTTTTTCACTCTGAGGGTGAGGGCAAAAATGGAGAGCAGGATTGGGACCCGTCTCATCACCTGCTTTTCAGAACTTTCATTCATTGTGCAGACACTGGATCCATTTTTTTGCAGGCAAACTTAGGGACATGAATATAGGGCCCCTTTTCAATGTCCATTTTAATTTACAACCGGGTCTAAGACTTGAGTGAGCCAGCACACTTTAAGCCCTGCTCCATCCACTTTTGCATGCGGATTCTGCTACTCTGCATGCACCTCTTGTCTCACTGCTGCACTCACACCTATCTTCTCCCCCCCCACTTTATTCCGTTTGTCTTACCCATTTTATTCGCCTCTCTGCTCCCTTTCCACTTGTCCTAGGTGAGCAGTTTCCATTGTGATGCGCCGCCATTCTGTCTTTTGCTCTGCGCCCAGCAGGATATTCTGCTTTTCATTGATACTGGGGCAGGGCACCCTTCACAGGCAAGGGCACTGTGATTAACGGTCTAATTGCTGTCATCAACATGCAGATGCAGCCATTAGGCCCACAGAGACGGGCCAGCAGGGGAGATTGATCAAAAAAAGAAAAAACATAAACTCTTAGGGGGCCCTGGGCCTCAATAGTCTGGAGTCTTTAAAGGTGCGAGGCCCCATGGCTGTGAGCTGCCCACGCTGCCCATGCCTAGCGCCGGCCCTGTGCTTGGGACAGGGTTATGAGAGACGTGGTAGAAGTGCATGGGAGAGGGGTATGAGAGACGAGGTAGAGGTGCATGGGAGAGGGGTATGAGAGACGAGGTAGAAGTGCATGCGAGCGGGGTATGAGAGACGAGGTAGAGGTGCATGGGAGAGGGGTATGAGAGATGAGGTAGAAAAGCATGCGAGCGGGGTATGAGAGACGAGGTAGAAGTGCATGGGAGAGGGGTATGAGAGACGAGGTAGAGGTGCATGGGAGAGGGGTATGAGAGATGAGGTAGAAGTGCATGGGAGAAGGGTATGAGAGACGAGGTAGAGGTGCATGGGAGCGGGGTATGAGAGACGAGGTAGAGGTGCATGGGAGAGGGGTATGAGAGACGAGGTAGAGGTGCATGGGAGAGGGTTATGAGAGACGAGGTAGGGGTGCATGGGAGCGGCGAATGAGAGATGAGGTAGAGGTGCATGGGAGCAGGGTTTGAGAGATGAGGTAGAGGTGCATGGGAGAGGGGTATGAGAGACGAGGTAGAGGTGCATGGGAGCGGGGTATGAGAGATGAGGTAGAGGTGCATGGGAGAGGGGTATGAGAGACGAGGTGGAGGTGCATGGGAGAGGGGTATGAGAGACGAGGTAGAGGTGCATGGGAGAGGGGTATGAGAGACGAGGTAGAGGTGCATGGGAGCGGGGTATGAGAGATGAGGTAGAGGTGCATGGGAGAGGGGTATGAGAGACGAGGTGGAGGTGCATGGGAGAGGGGTATGAGAGACGAGGTAGAGGTGCATGGGAGAGGGGTATGAGAGACGAGGTAGAGGTGCATGGGAGAGGGGTATGAGAGATGAGGTGCATGGGAGAGGGGTATGAGAGATGAGGTAGAGGTGCATGGGAGAGGGGTATGAGAGACGAGGTAGAAGTGCATGGGAGAAGGGTATGAGAGATGAGGTAGAGGTGCATGGGAGCGGGGTATGAGAGACGAGGTAGAGGTGCATGGGAGAGGGGTATGAGAGACGAGGTAGAGGTGCATGGGAGAGGGGTATGAGAGAGGGGGTAGAGGTGCATGGGAGCGGGGTATGAGAGACGAGGTAGAGGTGCATGGGAGAGGGGTATGAGAGACGAGGTAGAGGTGCATGGGAGAGGGGTATGAGAGACGAGGTAGAGGTGCATGGGAGAGGGGTATGAGAGACGAGGTAGAGGTGCATGGGAGAGGGGTATGAGAGACGAGGTAGAGTTGCATGGGAGAGGGGTATGAGAGACAAGGTAGAGGTGCATGGGAGAGGGGTATGAGAGACGAGGTAGAGGTGCATGGGAGAGGGGTATGAGAGACGAGGTAGGAGTGCATGGGAGAGAGGTATGGGAGACGAGGTAGAGGAGCATGGGAGAGGGGTATGAGAGACGAGGTAGAGATGCATGGGAGAGGGGTTCGAGAGACGAGGTAGAGGTGCATGGGAGAGGGGTATGAGAGACGAGGTAGAAGTGCATGGGAGAGGGGTATGAGAGACGAGGTAGAGGTGCATGGGAGAGGGGTATGAGAGACGAGGTAGAAGTGCATGGGAGAGGGGGGTATGAGAGACGAGGTAGAGGTGCATGGGAGAGGTGTATGAGAGACGAGGTAGAGGTGCATGGGAGAGGGGTATGAGAGACGAGGTAGAGGTGCATGGGAGCGGGGTATGAGAGACGAGGTAGAAGTGCATGGGAGAGGGGTATGAGAGACGAGATAGAGGTGCATGGGAGAGGGGTATGAGAGACGAGGTAGAGGAGCATGGGAGAGGGGTATGAGAGACGAGGTAGAGTTGCATGGGAGAGGGGTTCGAGAGACGAGGTAGAGGTGCATGGGAGAGGGGTATGAGAGACGAGGTAGAAGTGCATGGGAGAGGGGTATGAGAGACGAGGTAGAGGTGCATGGGAGAGGGGTATGAGAGACGAGGTAGAAGTGCATGGGAGACGGGGGTATGAGAGACGAGGTAGAGGTGCATGGGAGAGGTGTATGAGAGACGAGTTAGAGGTGCATGGGAGAGGGGTATGAGAGACGAGGTAGAGGTGCATGGGAGCGGGGTATGAGAGACGAGGTAGAAGTGCATGGGAGAGGGGTATGAGAGACGAGATAGAGGTGCATGGGAGAGGTGTATGAGAGACGAGATAGAGGTGCATGGGAGAGGGGTATGAGAGACGAGGTAGAAGTGCATGGGAGAGGGGTATGAGAGACGAGATAGAGGTGCATGGGAGAGGGGTATGAGAGATGAGATAGAGGTGCATGGGAGAGGGGTATGAGAGACGAGGTGGAGGTGCATGGGAGAGGGCTTTGAGAGAGGAGGTAGAGGTGCATGGGAGCGGGGTATGAGAGACGAGGTAGAGGAGCATGGGAGAGGAGTATGAGAGACGAGGTAAAAGTGCATGGGAGAGGGGTATGAGAGACGAGGTAGAGGAGCATGGGAGAGGGGTATGAGAGATGAGGTAGAGGAGCATGGGAGAGGGGTATGAGAGACGAGGAAGAGGAGCATGGGAGAGGGGTATGAGAGACGAGGTAGAGTTGCATGGGAGAGGGGTTCGAGAGACGAGGTAGAGGTGCATGGGAGAGGGGTATGAGAGACGAGGTAGAGGAGCATGGGAGAGGGGTATGAGAGACGAGGTAGAGTTGCATGGGAGAGGGGTATGAGAGACAAGGTAGAGGTGCATGGGAGAGGGGTATGAGAGACGAGGTAGAAGTGCATGGGAGAGGGGTATGAGAGACGAGGTAGAGGTGCATGGGAGAGGGGTATGAGAGACGAGGTAGAAGTGCATGGGAGAGGGGTATGAGAGACGAGGTAGAGGTGCATGGGAGAGGTGTATGAGAGACGAGGTAGAGGTGCATGGGAGAGGGGTATGAGAGACGAGGTAGAGGTGCATGGGAGCGGGGTATGAGAGACGAGGTAGAAGTGCATGGGAGAGGGGTATGAGAGACGAGATAGAGGTGCATGGGAGAGGGGTATGAGAGACGAGGTAGAAGTGCATGGGAGAGGGGTATGAGAGACGAGATAGAGGTGCATGGGAGAGGGGTATGAGAGACGAGGTGGAGGTGCATGGGAGAGGGGTTTGAGAGAAGAGGTAGAGGTGCATGGGAGAGGGGTATGAGAGACGAGGTAGAGGTGCATGGGAGCAGGTTAGAGGGGGAGGAGATGAAAGCTAATCATAGGAAGCGGTAGGAGAGGGAAGGTGGTTCTAGATGGGTGATCAGGTCCTTGACCTCTAGGCAGCTGTTTGAGGGCCCTAACATTGACTCTGTGAAGTTGCCGAGGGTCACACCAGGCCACAAAGAAGGGGAGTGCTGAAAAGACTCACCTTCTCAAGGGAATGGAGCACAACATGGGTACTTGTGATTCCCTGCTATTATAACATTTCATTTGTAATACTAATACTAATAATCATAATAATAATAATAACAACAATAACAATAACAATAACAATAATAACAATAATAATCATAATAATAATAATAAGGGAAGGACCCCCGAGTCTTCCTTAGCAGCCTCAGCCAGTGATGCCAAACGTTGGGGCTGCTGAGTACCAGGTGGATCGTCTTGCCTGCAGCTCATGCCACTCCTTCCACCCTCCTGCACTTCTCTTTATCTCGCTCTTGGAGGTTGTTTTTTATCCCTTCTTCCCCCTTTGACACTGTTTTCCCACCGTTCTCTTCCTCCTTATTGCTCCCATTTATGCCTTTCTGCCTCTCGCTTAGGGTCAAAGTCTGATAATGAAAAGGAAGGCCTGGTCCTAACAATGAGTGCTGGAGCCGACCACCTGCACTCAAGGACAGACATTAAGCACTGCTACGCTCCTTCCCTCTCAGCTCTCAGCAGCAGCGGTGGCGGCTCTTCCGCTAAGGCGGAGGAGCGTCGCCCCACTACAATCAGCAGTGCGAAAAAGGAAAAATAAAATGATATCAACATGATGGTAGTCTCATTCTATTGTTCCTGATGATGCAGTTTTGCGGGGCGGGCCGGGCGTAGGCTGCTCATAAGACAGGGGGAGGAGTGGTCGGGGCACTTTCTGAGTGTGCATGACGGTTTGGCTGGCCGCCTTGGGCCGGCCAGACTTGCACACTTTGCATGTTCTCCACCAGGCTGTATTACAGCCTGGGGTGGAGAAAATGCACGCGCTCTTAGTCCCCATCTGAGCGCCGAAACACGGCGCTCAGACCAATCATGACGCTGCTGTCATGGTAACAGCAGCATTGTGATTGGCTTAGGGGAGCCTCTGTGCTTCCTGCTTCTGTTCTGGGACTTGTCAGAAGGGGAGCGGAGAAGAAACGCGGTCGACCAAAGAGGTAAGTGATTTTTTTTTCTACACCTCACCTCCCTCCTCCGCCCACCACCCCCGATCCGTGCCTGCCGTCACTGCTCAGCAGCCGCTCTGGAGGGTAGGAAGCGATAGAGTGAGGAGATGCTAGCTCTGGGGCTACCCCAAAGTTCAACACCCTTCAGTCCTGGTTCCCAGGGCAGAAGAAATCACAGAATCACAGCTCCTTAGTCTAAATGGAGTCTGGTGGGCAGCCGTATTGGCCAAAATACTTCTCCCACTTCACTTTGTCTACTGTTGATGCTTTCTGGACTCTGCTGGAAACGCTGGGCATGTCAAGTGAAGCTGTCAGCGATGACCTGGATGTTCTGAATTCTTTCCATCTCTAAGGTCAGAATAAGAACAACTGGCCCTTCCAAATGTCCATTGAGTTAGTGGTAAGTGTTGGACCTGGAACTCATCAGGTAGCGTTTCCCTAAACATTTTGCTTTTTCCGCCTGGGTTTTGCCGATTCTCTTGTGTGCCTTCGGGCTCGAGGCACTTTCCCACTGTAAATGCAGTGTGAAAGTGCGTGCGTCCTTCCTACCCGTATTGGGGAGTGGTACTGACTTGTCTTTCTGAAACATGGGCTGGTCGCCCATCGCAGACTGGTGGGTGTGCACTGGCACCTTCCATTTTAGACTCATGAGCAGCCTGCCATTGCAGGCTGCTGAATGTGCACACCCGCACCTATGGTGCCGGTGACTGCATGTGCCACCTGCCATCACAGACCTGTGCGTGAGCACTGACACTTATTAGTCAAACCAGTGTTCAGTCTACAGTTGCAGACTGGGACGGGCGCACTTTCACCCCTGGTGCTGGGGACTATGGGTCCAACGTCCCATTGCAGATCAGTGTGCGCACTAGCGCATGTGCGCCCAGATAGTGAGGAATACCTGTGTGTGTTTTCACTACCTATGAAGCTTGCTCTTCCCATAGGTTAATATAGGGAAGTGGTTGACATTAATTCAGGCTGCAATAGTGGATTGCAGTGGAGCAGCCTCAAGATGTTTCCTATTAATGGATTTGCCATGCCAAACCCTTTCCAGTGGTAAAGGTGGTATTAGCATACCTGCTTAGGAATGCCACCTGTAGATAATGGGCATTTCCATGCTCTGCAAGTCTCATGTGCCGTGGTGCCTGGCTCCGTTGGACACCAGGGGTCGGGGGAGCACATCTGTGAATTCCCCAATGATAGGCAAAAACTATGGGCATACCACTAGAACAACAGACCTCTGCCATTTGCGGGCCTAGATGGAGAGATTGGAGGGAGAGGTTTTGACACTTGGCCTCTCGGGCCAGATCATGGCCCCACTAAAGATTAAGAACAATCTTCCACGGCTCCATGACAGACAGGCCTACAATTTAGGGGAGACATCTGTAGTTCAAAGGGAAACCCCTTAAACCACCACTAACTTCAAAGACACACAACAGTATAACTACGGGCACTATCCTTCAGCAAGAGGTGCGATAGGCTTGCGGGGATGCAGGACTGGAGAACTGGACTGCGTGGTGCACACTGCCAGAGGACTCTGTTGTGCACATGGAGGATTACTGCCCATGAAGGGGACTGCGTTCCCTTTCTGAATAGTGGCTGGCCTGGGCTGAGGAACTGCTAAAGTATGGCGGCCTGAAGTGTGCTCTCCAAGGACCCATTGGCGGTTCTCCTGTTATCCCAGAGATCTCAGGGACAGTAAAGATCTACAACGAGGGACCTACACCATCTACCTGACATCTGGAGAGCGGTGCCCCCTCCAGTGCCCACTTTGGCTACTAAATCCCAATGGGTAGCGCAGTGTGAGCATGAAACTAAGACTTTTGCCTGGAGACTGGATTGCCTAGTGTGGAGCCCAGAAATCTTGCCCGCATCTAAGGCATGTTGTTCCTATATTGCAGGGACCCTGACACTCATAAGCATCTTGTTGGTGGTAAGTGGATTCACTGGTTGTGGGACCCCACGTGGCCCGTTTCGTTGATCATGCCGCATCTCTCTTTGGTACGACATGCCGACTGCATGCTCATTGCATGTGGTGTCCGATTCACAGGGGGCGACCCTCGGAGGTGGTGGTGTACCCGTAGTGCTTCATTCTACCTCAAGTTACTTTGCTGAACTTGTGCCTGTGTGTGTGGCCGGACTGGTCTGGTGCAACCTGTATAACCGTGCACTGGATGTTGTGCCTCCTTTCCAGGGAGGTATGGAATTTGCAACTCTTTGTGTTTGAGATCTGAAGTGTCTGGTGTGACCGATACCAACACTCACCAGACGCTGTGCCCGGATTGCAGGGCATGACCCTTTTCACTGTGTACTGGTCAGGGTGCCTCCTCCTACTGAGAGGCTCCCCTGTTTTACTCCCCATTCATCGGTTGTTCCCTTTTGACCCTCATCACGGCTGGCCAACTGACTTTTCCACACCTGGCCTCTCCCAAAGACATCTTGACACCAGGTAGTAGCGAAGAGAGATTGACTGGGCTGAAGGAACGCTTCCGAGAAAGTTTGGAAGTGGGTCAAGAGACTGCGTGAGACCTGTGGTTGACCTTCCCGAGTAGCTGCTAAACTCCACTTGTATACGTCTACTTCCTAATTAAGACTTGCTACATATCCCCACCTGCTACCAGGGACCCAGACGAAGGGCCTCATTACGATGTAGGTCAGAAAGCATTCCGACCGACTCCTTGTCGGAATGGTTTCCGACCGGCTCGGGTTTGGGGAGTCCAACCGACCGATTACGATGTTTCCGAACACCGTTCGGTCGGACTCCCATTGACTTCAATGGGACCCTGTGTTCCGACCGAGAACACAGGCTCCTGTTGAAGAAAGGGGTTGTTGCGGAAACCTTGCACCTTGTGGCGGGCACCCCATGGTGCCTGCAACACTGTGCATGGTTGTAAAGAGGGTTCCCAAGGGTACACCCACGGGCCCCAACCGGAGGCCTCTGGGTGGAAGGGGGGCCTGCTACAGCCCCCCAAAGTCAGTTCCTGACAGCCTTTCCATGTCAGGCAAACCAAGTTGGAAAGACTGTACGAATCCGACATCGTAATACGTCAGTCGGAAAAGAGGTCCATAGAGCTGTACGATTCGGCTCCGACGGACTAGGAGTCTCTGAATGCCGTTCGGAACCAAGTCGGACAGACCGAACGGTTACCTTCCAAAGTAATCAGTTGGTCAGAAATGTTTCCGAATCAGTCGGAAACATGGGTTCCGACTCGGGCTAGGAAAATCCGAATAATTTTCGGAGCCTTTCTGACCGACATCGTAATAAGGCCCAACGTGTGACTTTGGATGCATGCGGCCTCATAGCAGGTGTAGAGGCTGTTTTTCTTCCATCCGGGGATATAGGACAGTCGGGGTGATCTAGAGGGTGGAGGGAGGCTGGGGCCACGGTTATCCAATGACCTGCTGGGTACCAGTAGCACCGCATTAGGGTGCTGAGTGCATATGTGTGCAAGAACATTCCGTACGGACTGTGCTGGTACCGGTTGCGCCGTGTACCGGTGCGGCGTGAGTGTGTGTGTGTGAGTAGGAGTCGTAGTCTCCGGATCTCCTTTGGTTCACAACACTGGCCAGCTGTGCCGCTTTATACGTTGGTTCCATGCCAAAAGCACATTACATTTGACATTGGGTTTAGCCGTGTGGCTCTGGCCCGCCATGCTGCTAAAAAGTGTTCTAATTTCATGTATTTACATATTTTTGTTATTGCTGTGACCCGGGTGTACCCTATAACCATGTGGAACTGTACTATCGGGATTGTTAGGGTGGGCCTGGGATGGACAGCGTGTTGCACTGCATAAAGGTGCTCTCTCTCTCTCTCTGAGGAGTGGGGGTTAGATTAGGAATTGTCCTTCAGTGTGTATACTATTAATGTTATAACAATACGAATGGGCCTAATACTGCTAGTGATATTACCAAATGTGTTTTATGCCCACAACTGCCTGATGTTCATGTTATAATGATGGAATATGTGTGTTGAATACAATCGTTTTTACAAACATCCTGTATCAAGTATCTTTTGTTATGTTCATTGTGTTTATCTCAAGTGACTGCTGTGCCTTTGCTTTACATATTACCTCTAACTAAATTAAGCCTGACTGCTCAGTGCCAAGCTACCCAAGGGTTAGCACAGGTTATACAGCGAGTGTAATCACCCGCCCTTGACAGGAGTGGTAGAGTCTGCCTGGCTGGGGGCATCCCTTCAGCCAACCAGAAAGTGCCAGTTCCAACAGTGAGGGAATGGTTTTGTGAGCAGCGCATCGAGGACGCTGTTTATCGCAGTTCTCCACTTCTTGCCTTATGTAAGGATAGTGGAATCATTGCCTTACAATTTTGAGAGCTTTCTCAAGACCTTCGCAAGTGATGGCTCCTTGTACAGATTTTCACCACCAACCTGTTCCAATCTCTCATCAGAATTTTGGCTTCTACGTGGTCACAGATGACTTGGTTGGTGAGCCATCCCTGTTTCTTGGCATTCAGTACTTATTACAGTTATTCGGCATTGAAATAGTCTGAGGCTCACAGTGAGTTTTTGGGCTTGTTTGCAGGCTGCACATCCCTCACTCCTGCTTCTCTTACACTGTCCCATCCTCCTATCAAGGGAGTGAGGGGTGTAGCCCTCGGTAGACCTCTGGCATCAATGTTTGTCTTTCCAGGTTGGTGCTGCACTTGAGAGTATTGTGAGCTATTGGTGCGTGTTGTATCCAACTTGCTTTTCTTTAACACACTTTAGTTTGCACTCTATAGTTGGCCCTATACTGGTAGGTGTGAAGCTTGCAGTTGTGAGACACTTGAAGGCAAGAATGCCAGATGGTGGATTGTGTGTTTTTCTCAGAGACAGGCAGTTTTCTTGTTGCAACAGCCTTAGGTCTGCTTCTTTGTCTGCTCTTTGGACGCCTCCTGGACCTCCTTGACTAACACCAAAGTGCAATTTATTGGCTCACTTTGGGTCTGCACAGGCCAACACATGGGCAGCCATAGCTTTCGTGATGAGTTGGTTGAATGGTTCTTGGCAGTAAATAGTCCATCGGAGACCAGAGGAGTGTCACACGTTGTTGGAGCTTAACAATATTGTAAAGACCTGTACAGATGGTGGAAGCAGTCACAGAATCCCAGAAAGCTCACAAGTAGGTTGTGAGGCTCACACCAGCTATGAAATGCCTCTACCATCCAGGGGTTGACAATGATGCCTTCTGTGGATACAATGCACCCCACTTACTTCACCCTGCTTTGTCAGAAGTGACCCTTCTTTAGTGAAAGCCTGAGTCTCGGGTCTTCAGTCATTCTAGAACCTTCAGGACTCTGATGTGCTCTTCAATGGTCCTAGTGAACACAGTGATGTCACTTGTTAGTGAACACAGTGATGTCACAGTGATGTCAATTGGTAGTCCAATACTAGTAGGTTGATGTATTCTCCTGCTTTTTTAATTAATTGTTGAAATGTGGCACTTTTTCCAGAGATGTCCTGGTGCATCAGGTTGAACTCATAGAATTTCTGCGGACAGTGAAATATGAACATCTCACTGTCCTTCTGACTCATCTGGATTTTATTATAGCAAGTTCTTAAATCAAGAGAAATAGTCACCTGGTGTTTTACAGACAGTCCAAGACATCGTCAACTGAGGGTGTTGTGTGATGCTCTGGCAATGTGAAGCTGTTCACACAAACTCTCACGTCCCCTTCCGTCTAGCAGCAAGCTCCAACCAGGAGGCAGGGAGTTTCTTGGCTCTTGAATGTTCCAAGCTTCCCGGAATCCTGCCACATGCTCCAGCACATCTTCAGCATTGTTAAACACCGACACCCTGTAAATGTTTTGGGGGCATCTCATTGGTCAGGTAAATACGGTGCTCCTTGCATGGCCATCATGGCGCCCACGCTTCATGAATACCACATCTCGCTGCAGTAGCCGTGCTCCCTACTTCTCCTTTTGTTCATCAGACAGCGAGGAGTCTCAGAAGTTCAGTTGAGCTGGACCTGTTTCATCTGTCTTGAGTTGGACACTTACGATTCAAGCCACCATGGAGATCAAATGGAACTCAACAATTTTGGTTCCTCTGGTTATAGCAGTTTAAGGGTTCATGACATCAGCCAGTGGCATTCCAATGTTCCACATTTTCTTTCTAAAAGCATGAACTAGGAGTGTTGCTCCAGGACCCCTCTCTTGTGGTCTTGTTTGGTGCTTCCATGACTTCGGTGACGAGGAGATGGGTTTGCTCCTGTTCCAGAAGTATTACTCTCCCTCTCTTCTTCTGCTGGCTCTGGGTGACAGCTTCTCTTTTTAGGCCAGGGGTCTCCAACCTTTTCTGAAATAAGAGCTTCTTATGTTCAATGAAAATCCTTCTGAACTATGAATAATATAAGAGATGTTATAGAAAGCACATAAGACAAGATTACATTAACGACCATCCTATGCAAGATTACCAGCTGTAATCACCTCAGCCCATCAGGCATGGCTGCCAGCAATGATGTAAAACAATGCTTTGTCAATGTGGAATAGGTAATAGCTACTAATAGAAATAAGTCTCCCCAACACAGTTTAATTTTTATCATTCAAATATCAACTTTAAATATATTTTAAAAATTCAACCATTTTTCCCCAAATATCAACTCATGAGTTCTGACAATACACACATTTCCCTCTTGAAATACATGTTTTTCAATGTTGGTATACATATATTAATTCAACCAAACAAAAGCTTCTAACTTAGTTCACTTGGATGCCCATAGGAGAGCTACTTACAGGTAAATGGAGAGCTACCAGTAACTCACGTGCTACTCATTGGAGAAGCCTGTGTTAGACATTTCAGAGAATGGCGATTCCCGGCAACGCTTCTGGCACCTGCTTGACAGCTCTTCTTTCCTCAGATACGCCTGCTGACACAGTGAGTGCATCGCTGTGGTGGTGGGATACTGAGGTTCTGTCATCTTCCAGCATATCTTCCCCAGAGCACCAACCACAGTTGCTCCTCAGAACACATAGTGTCTCCTTCCACCATCTTTGGTGGTGCCCACTCGGGCCAGAGCGCGCTGTTGTGGGATACAGATCTATGCTTTAAGTTAGCGGATATAGTCGATTATGTTACCCCAGTTCCAAGGAGGTGTAACCTTTAACTTGGACATTAGTGCCTCTAGGTTATGGTGACATGGACTTCCGTGCCGCTCACTTGTACGCTGCTTCTCTCTGGCTTTCAAAAACCTGAACAGATGATACGCCAACAGATATGTCTGCCCTACTTGTCCATCTAGTTACTTGAACGCCATTTTGGTAGTTTGGTTAAACCAGTTAATGAAGCAACTATGGATTTGCAAGTCTTATAAAACAAAATGATTGCCCATAACAATTTCCTGAGCTAATTTACTCAGGGCATGTTAGAATTACATTTCAACATTATCCTTGGTCTGAGCTAGTGACAACATCACAAAATGCCTACTCATTTCTTTACTATCAATACTTCTTTTGAAACAAATCGAATTTATTGTTTCCAATAAATAGTGCCTAAAGCTTCATTCATTTAATTTCTATTGTGTTTCCTCCGTAGGTTGATGAATTATTTCTGAATCTTATGGATTTCTGAGCTATCAATACATACTCATCAAACTGATCAATGCGGACGCCATCATAGAAGTGAATAAACACAATTCATTACCGATGGAACAATTTACAATGAAGGTACCAGAGACTGACGGTTCACTACTGAGAAAATTCTGATTTACAAATTAAATCCTCAGTTCCGAGCATATTTTAAACTTGTTTTTATTCACTTACTTCCTGATATACAGTTGATTGAGGACATCAACATGAGAATCGTCCCTTATGGGACTTGAGAACAAAGGAAGAAACACAAAGACTTGGAGAGCAATAGAAAAGGTGATTATTACAAAAATAAAACCAAAGACCCACTCAACAGAGCTGGAGGACTTTTCCAAACCAATCTAACAACAGAAAATGTCAGGTTCGATAAAGAAAGCTCAGAGAATAATGTTATTCTTGGAGAGGAAAGTTCAGAAAATTCATGGTAACATTGAAAAAAGCCCACACCTGGCCTCCATTCCAGCAGGATCTGTATCCAAATGGCCAACGTTTCGACCCTGAATATGAAAGACCATCACCAAATAATAACCGCCAACCCATCGTTGCATCCGGAAGAAGCTCTGCCGGGTACCCTAATCAAAGCATACTCAAAAGAGTTTGTACCTTACACCTCAAAATTGCAAACTCGTCTCTAGCAGAAGGCTCCTTCCTCCTTGCTGTTCTGCAATCTGGACAGGTCATCTCATGTCTTAAAAACCAAACTCAAATAACCCACAGAACAACATTCTGTGGCAAAATAACTGAAAAAGCATCAACCCTTTGTCAGGAACCAAGAAGGTTCAAAGCCATTGAGAACCCAACCCTCACTTTACTGTTGCAAGTGTTGCTGCTCTGGCGTCCCTTTGGATGATGGTATGTGGAGACTTCTCTGTCTCTGTGAATAGAGTTCAAGAGGTAAGTGCATGCTAGGGCTGTGAGGATCTCTGTAGGACCAGGGGACATTTCTAACAACCAGGCTGGACTCTAAGCTGGGTAATCCTGCTGCCTTAGACACAGGTTCTCTATGTCAAGATTGTTATTCAGTGACCTTTTTTTGAAAGAGCTTGGGTGCTTTGTGGCCAGTTAGGCTTAACTCAGAGGAAATGCGTAAAGTATTTGTGCAACACTTCATACAGTCTTCCTCTCCGAACCCACGGAAATCAACTGCGGAGTACCCCAAGGATCATCACTCAGCCCCACTCTCTTCAACATCTACATGGCCCCCCTCGCCGCCATCGTCAGACAGCATGGGCTCAGCATCGTATCCTACGCCGACGACACCCAGCTCATCCTCTCACTCACGAGGAATCCCGAAGACACCAGACTCTGCTTCCAGGAAGGAATGAAGAACGTGGCAGCCTGGATGAAAGATAGCTGCTTGAAGCTCAACTCAGAGAAGACCGAAGTCCTCATCCTCAGACCCTGCACCTCCGCCTGGGACACCACCTGGTGGCCCACCGCCCTCGGGAGCCCACCCACCCCTACAGACCACGCTCGGAACCTCGGCATCATCCTTGACTCCTCCCTCTCCATGAACCGCCAGATCAACGCCGTCGCTTCCACTAGCTTCAACTGCCTTCGCATCCTCCGTAAGACCTTCAAATGGATCCACCCCGACTGCAGAAGGACCGTCACCCACGCACTCATAACCAGCAGACTGGACTACGGCAACGCCCTCTACGCCGGAATAAACAGAACCCTTCTACACAAGCTCCAAACCATCCAGAACGCCGCAGCCAGACTTGTCCTCGGGACACCGCGTCACGAGCACATGACCCATCACCTACGAGGCCTCCACTGGCTCCCCGTCGAGAAGAGGGTCACCTTCAAACTCCTCACCCATGCTTACAAATCCCTCAACAACATCGGACCCAAATACCTCAACGAGAGAGTATCCTTCCACGTACCCAAGAGGAACCTCCGCTCCGCCGACCTCGCCCTGGCAGAGGTCCCCCGCATCCGCAGAAACAGAACCGGCGGGAGAGCTTTCTCCTACATCGCAGCGAAGACCTGGAACACGCTCCCTGTGAACATCCGACGCTCACCGACCCTGCACACGTTCAGGAAGGACCTCAAGACCTGGCTTTTCGACTGATCCCCCCCCCAGCGCCTTGAGACCCTCACGGGTGAGAAGCGCGTTATACAAACCCCTGATTGATTGATTGATTGATACAGTAACACAGTAAAAACACACCAGAAAAGGAGCCCCAAAACAATATCAATATGACAAAAATTGAATCAGTAAAACCGGAGATATGCAATTTTAAACATTTCAGAGAAAAAAGCACCAAAAAGCACAAAGTACCAACTGTGGATATCTGGTCGCACCGGACCGGTACAAAGTCACAAGTTCAGACCAATCTCTATGGAGTGCTGGCCGGCGACAGGGACCCAGTAAGGCCCACTGAACAAAGTATCTTAAATCCTGGTTTGTGAAGCGTTACGTGGATCCATGTCAAAGATGTGCTGCACAGCCAAAGAGATGTATCATTTCTGAGATGTGGCGAGGCTGTGGTGCGAAGTCCTACGTCATCGTTGAGGGTTCTGTCAACCAGGGCTTGCGATGCAAAGTCCAAGTCGAGAATGTGCCATGCAGTCAGGGTGATGCGACCCGGTTCCGAGGAGCTGTGAAGCTGCAATGCAGAGTCTGTCTCGTTGTCAAGGCTGCCATCAACGAGGGATGCGAGAGCCCACGCTCTGGCAGTTCCCATGCAGCAATGGGCTGCGATGTGATGTGTGTCTTTGTTGCGGTTCCGATCCATGCAGTAGCAGTGATGCGTTGGTTTTCCTCAGGGTTGCGCCACGCGGAAGAGGAGAGGAGTAGGTTCTGATAGACCCACAGAGATTGGCAGAGCACCTTAGGGTCCAGGACTTGGGTGGCACCACTTGGCAGGGTAGACTCACAGATGGCAGAGTCCAGGTGCTGGGCCAATGTTGTTGGAGCCTTCTGTCTCTGAGGCTCTAGTCAGAAATCCAGCCAACTAGCCAACTAGCCCTTGGAGTCACTCTGGGGTTCTTGGGTCAAGAGATGCAGGTCCAGCCGCTCTCACCCCGGCAAGAGGGCAACAGGCAGCAGGTCAGTACAGCAGGGCAGCAGTCCTTCAGAGCAGCAGTCCAGCAGAATGGCAGTCCTTTCAGTTGCACAGCAGTCCATCTTCCTGGCAGAGTATCCACAGGTCCAGAAGTGTACTGAAGTGGTGGTGTCTGTGGTCCAGTATTTATGACCAGTTGTACCTTTGAAATGGGGGAAAAGCTTCTAGAGGTCTCCCCTTTGAAGTCCCCCGGCATCCTGCTTTCCCTGTCCTGGCTCCAGACTAACTACAGGGGGTATGCAGCCCTTTGCGTGGAGGCAGGACACAGCCTATTCAAGTGTAAATGGGGATGTGCCAAGCTCCTCCCTCCCATCCTGCCAGTGATGGCCAATCCAGGCTCACCTAAGCTCACTTTTGTGTGTGGCAGTCTAGAAGGAATACACAAAGCTCAACTGTCAGCTACTCCCAATCATGTGACCCAGGTACAGGCTACAGGCACTAAGGGGCTTATTTATGACCAGGTTTGTGTCGCTCTTGCACCACACAACGTGGTGCAAGAGCAACACAACCCTTAAGTCAGATTTTTTAAGCCACGCAAAGCCACTTTGCATGGCTCTGAGTGGCTTAAAAAATCTGCAGTAATGCAACACAGTGCGAATCGCAATGTTGCATTACTCTGCCCTGGGAAGGCTTTCCATGGGCATTGTGTGGGTTTTCCCGCGCAACTCCCATGGATTTTGATGCATCCCCAGATTTACTGGAACTTGTAAACCTGGGAATGCATCAAAATCTTACACTTTCCCACGGGAGGTGTGACAAGGAGAAATATCTCTATTTCTCCTTGCTTCTTCCTCTTGCCATGTGTGCTACATGCTGCAGCACACATAGAAAGAGGACTATGCCTCACAGGATTGTTTTTGTGTAGGATTCCTGCACAAAAACAATCCTGCATGCAATGCAGGCACCCTTGCACAATGGTGCAAGGGTGCCTGTGTTAGCACTAGCAGTAGACAGCCCATTGTGCGCCAGCGCATGGGAAAGGACAGGTATTCTATAAATAAGCCCTTAAATGGCTAAGGCAGGAAAATGCCAACTTTCAACATTGCTACCGAAGGGTTGAACACATAAACTCTTGGGAAATATAACTGCAGGATTAGGACTACCTAGAGGGATCAGTGACAATTTCTGATCCCTAAGAATCGAGTCAGAAGTTCTCCAGAGTTACCAACAGCAGAATAGAACCATTCTTTTTTAAGGGAATTATGGTGGCTGTTGTTTGATTATATAAATACAAGACTAGAAAAAGTATTTGTGAGATTGTATACATGAATTGTTTTTGACCTTTCAAATTTGTTTTCTCTGGTTCTGGCGTTTGTTTTGTAAAAAAGTTTTCTAAATCTTTGATGCACTGAAAATTTTTGTGTATACATCTTAAATGATGAATGTGGTCCCTTTTATGACAAAAAATGCATTGTGATTTCATGAAACTTAATGAAAGAATCATAGTAAATAAATACAAGGGCCAAGGAAATTGAGTAATTGGACCTACTTTTAGAATCATATAATGGTTTAAACAGACAGCTAGAGCATTTTTTGAATAATACATATAGAGGCCTATTCTACCTGGCACTAAGGGGCCAACCCCTTGAAATACGTGATAACTTTCTAAAGTGCAATTTCCAAAATTGCAATTTAAAATCCGACTTCACCATAAGTTGGGATTTTTAATTGCAATTCCAAAGATACCAAACATCAACTGATTACAAGCTTACATTTGGAAATTACAGCTTATTAAATGTAATAAGGTAACTCCAGTGTTAGGCTATAGGAGAGGTAGGCCTTGCACTGGTGAAAAACAAATTTAAGCGTTTTTCACCACCAGGACATGTAAAACTTGAAAGTACATGACCAACTTTTTAAACACACTGCACCCTGCCCTCTGGGCTGTCCAGGGCCTACCCTAGGTCTGACTTATATGTATTAAAAAGAAATTCTTGGGCCTGGCAAAAGGTTTATTTTACCATGTTGAAATGGCAGTGTTAAACCTGCACACACAGGCTACAGTGGCAGACCTGTGACATGGTTAGAGGGCTACTTAAGTGGGTGGCACAATCAGTGCTGCAGGGCCACTAGAAGCATTTACTTTACAGGTCCTGGGCACATGTAGTGCCACTTTACTAGAGACTTACAAATAAATTTAATATGCCAATTGGGTATAAGCCAATGTTACCATATTTTAAGGCATGAGCACTTGCACTTTAGCACTGGTTAGCAGTGGCAAAGTGCATATAGTTCTAAGGCTATCTGCCCAAATAGAGGAGGAAGTCAAAACGTTTGGGGGAAGTCCACCCTCAGGCTGACAGGCCTAATATGTGCCCCCCTCAGCTGAAAGTGGGGAGAACTACCCAACCTCTTGGGAGTTCACATCACTAAGGCAGAAGAACCTGGATAGACCATTTGCATTGGCGTGGTCTGACCCAGGATGGTGTTCCACCGTAAAGTCCATTCCCTGTAATGAGATGGACCACCTCAACAGTTTGGGATTTGTGCCCCTCATTTGCATGAGCCATCTGAGGGGCCTGTGGTCTATCTGAACATGGAAGCGAGTCCCCAACAGATATGGCCTCAGCTTCTTCAGTGCCCAGACCACAGCAAAGGCATCCCTTTCAATCAAACTCCACTTCTCTTCCTCATGAAGTAACTGATGCTAATGAAGGCTACCGGTTGGTTTAGGCCCTCCTCATTTAGCTGTGCTAACATGGCCCTATGCCACGCTCTGAAGTGTCTGTCTGTACTATGAACTCCTTAGAGAAGTCAGGAGCCTTGAGTACGAGTGCTGTACACATGGCCTCCTTGAGGGTATCAAAGGCTTTCTGGCAGACATCTGTCCAGATCATCTTTCTGGGCTGCTTCTTCAAAGTCAGCTAAGGGGGCAACAATGATGCCATATCCCTTAACAAACCTCCTATGGTATCCGGTGAGGCTTAGGAAGGACCTCACCTCAAGTGTGTGTTTTATGGGGTTGCCAGGCTAGGAGGGTCTCAATCTTGGACTGGAGGGGCTGCACCTTGCCCCCTACTACCATGTGACCCAGATATGCCACTAAACCCTGCCCCCTTTGGCACTTACTGGCCTTGATATTCAGGCCTGCCTTATGCAGGGCCTGAAGCACCACCTGGAGGTGGTTCAAGTGTTCCTCCCAGCTGGAGCTGAAGACAGCTAAGCCGTCCAGGTAGGAGGCACAGAATGCCTCATTCCCCGCTAGCACCCTATTGACCAACCTCTGAAAGGTATCAGGGGCATTCTTTCAGCCAAAAGGCATCCCCCTAAACTGGAAGTGACCCTCTGGGGTTGAGAAAGCAGACTTCTCTTTCACCTCCTCAATTAGAGCAATCAGCCAGTACCCTGACGTGAGATCAAAGGTACTAAGGAACTTGGCAATGCCTAGCCTGACAATGAGCTCATCAGCTCGGGGTATGGGTTGTGCGTCAGTCTTTATGATGGAACTGAGTCCCCTGTAGTCCACACAGAACCAAAGGTTTGGAGTGGTGCACCGTGGGGCAGCCTTGGGTACCAGACTGTTGCAGGGCCAATCACCCCTGACACCAGCATCTCCTCCCTGATACTGGCCCTCAACTTGTCTGACAGCCGGTAAATTTTATTTTTGACCGGTAGACTGTCTCCGGTGTCAATTTCATTGACGCACAGGTGTGTGAGTCCAGGGGTGACAGCGAACAGAGAGGACAACTGCCCCAGCAGCTGGTGACAGTCCCTCTGCTGTTCTGGGATCAGAGTAGAGGAGAGGTTGACACCCTCCACTGACCCATCGTGATCTTGGGCAGACAGGAGGTCAGGGAGAGCTTCGCTCTCCTCTTCTACCACTTCATCTGTCACCAGGAGCATACTGACTTCAGATCTCTCAAATTGTGGTTTGAGGCGGTTCATGTGGAGCAGCCTTAAGGGATTTCTAGGGGTATTGATATCCACCAGGTAGGTAGACTCCTCTTTCTGCTCCTTCACCTCATATGAGCCTGTCCAGCAATCCCGAAGAGCTCTGGGCTCCACAGGTCCATGACCCACACTTTCTGGCCAGGTTGAAACTCTACCAGACTGGCCTTCTGGTTACACCAGAGTTTCCTAACTTCTTGACTGGCCTGAAGATTGCTTTTCACCTTCTTCCAGAAGTGATGCATGTGGCTGCAGCAGGCCAAAATGTAGCTTACCACATCTTGAAGGGGATTCCTGGGAGCTTGCTGCCACCCATTTCTGACAAGGCTAAGAGGTCCCCTAACAGGGTGGCCTTAGACACATTTGAAGGAGCTAAACCCAACCCCCTTCTGTGGCATCTCCCTGTAGGCAAAGAAAAAGCACGGCAGGAGGACATCCCACTTACGCCCCATGGGCTCGGGTAGGCCCATTATCATGCCCTTTAGGTTCTTGTTGAATCTCTCCACAAGACCATTTGTTTGGGGGTGATAGGGTGTGGAGAACTTGTAAGTTACTTCACACTCATACCACATGGACTTCATGTACTCTGACATGAAGTTAGTGCCTCTGTCAGACACTACCTCTTTGGGGAGCTCCACATGGGTAAAAATACCCATCAGAACCCTGACCACCATGGGTGCAGTCACCGACCTCAGAGGGATGGCTGCTGGGCAGTGAGAGGTGTAGTCCTCCAAGACCAGGATGAACCTGTTGCCTAAGGCTGTATTGGGGTCCAAGGGTCCAACAATGTCAATGCCCACCCTCTCAAAGGGAGTACTAACGACATACAATGTGGTCAGGGGAGCCTTGAGCTTTTTCTCTGGCTTCACACTGACCTGACAGGTGGGACAGGACCTACAGAATGCAATTGAGGCTGTCTTCATCTGAGGCCAATAGAATTGGGCAAGAAGCCTGGTGAAGGTCTTGTTTTGCCCCAGATGTCCTGCCAGGGGAATGTCATGAGCCAACTCTAGCAGGAATACCCTGTAACACTGGGGGACCATCAGCACACAGGCTGCCCCAAGTCCAGGAAACGTAGGCTCGCTATATAGGAGGTCATTCTCCCAATAGATAAGGTGATTTCCAGAGGTATCACCTGCTGCCTGGGCCTCAGCTTGCCGCCTCAAGCCCTCTAGAGGGTGTCACTCTTTATGCACTTTTCAGAATTCCTCCCTGGTGGGCCAACCCTCAATTTGCCAACTAGCAAGCTCAGACAGGTCACAGAGGGTGGCAATGTCCTCCCCAGTTAGCTCAGGAGTATTCTCCACAGTTGTCAGCCTGGCTGGTTTCTTGCACCCCTTGCCTCTACTCTTCCTGGCAGCTGCCTGAGCCATTGCTCGAGGCTCCAGGTGCATTTGACTCCTCACGGGGGCAACCACAGACCTTGTGGTCATACAGACCCATTCAGGCAATTCCAACACCTGCAAGTGTGACCTGAGCTCTACCTTCCTCCAGATAGAATGTTCCAGGTTGTTGCCTAACAGACAATCTACAGGCATGGCAGGGCTCACAGCTACTTTTAGAGAACCTAGGACCCCCCCACTTAATAGGAATCAGAGGCAACGGTAGATGACTCTCATGGTTGTCTGCAGCTATGACTTGGTAAAATGTGCTAGGGCGGACTTGCTCTGAGGACACCAGCTGACACCTTACAGTAGACATGTCGGCTACTGTGTCTCTCAGAGCCTCCAACCATTGCCCATTGATGGTGAACCACTGCCCATACTTGGAAGTATTTGCTGGCATATAATCTTTAGGTACCATCTCCTTACCCAGGGAACACTAGGATCACCTCTGTCTGTTCCCCCAAACTAACTGGTACCACCTCCTCCACAAGCACAACACTCACCAACCCAGGTGTCTGCCCACCAGTGTACAGCTGTGCCCTCTTGGAACATTTGGTGTCTCCCTTGGTGTGCCCACACTTGTAACACTCTGTGCATTGGGGGACAAAACCTCTCTGTTTGTCAAAGAATCCCTTCTTTTTGGGTTCAGCCTGGGATCGGTTACCATTGTTCCCCTGGGAATTATTTTGGGGGCCTTACCTTTAGGTTTTTCTTCCCCCTCTTTCTTCTGGTGGAACCCCTCACCAACCTTTTGGGAGTCCCCCGAGATGCCTTTTTGGACACTCTGGTGCTGACCCTAAGGGGATTATTGACACAATCTCAAGGTAACCAGTACCGTTTGACGCAAATATTTTGTCAAAAATATTGTTTACCGAAATATTGTGACCCTATACGTATAACAGTAAGTACAAAAATATCAGAAAAAGATATCATTGAGACTAATATTGTCAAAAATATACAAAAATATCCATATTTTAATATAAATAAAGTTTAATGTAGTAAATATTAACTATTTTAATATATAAACCTACTATAATGTAATTTAAATAATTACCACTAATATTTAATGCTATATAAATTCATAATTATATAAACACACACACACATATATATAAAAGTAGAAAGTTATTCAAACTTGGGGATGTTCAGTTATTTATCTGACGCCTACGGGGAGACTGTCATGTGCAATCTGGAGGCTGCGGCGAGGGACATGTTCATGACAAAGTGTTGTCAATGGAATGGCAGCCCATGCAGGGCTTCATAGGCGAAAAAACGATTGGACATTTTGCAAGCAGTGGCCATGAAGTATCGCATTTCCATTGTATGTCCATCGAGGACGAAATTGATAATTGGGAAATTGTTGTCTGACATTAGAATTCGTCACAATCATATGGTTAATGAGGTTTGAGAATGGCACACCAGCTGCTAGGAAACGCAAAGCAGCTTTACTGTTTACAGCCATCCCATTGGCCAGGAATCAACCAATGACAGAAGTGGCCATAGTATATCTGTCCAATACAACACTGGGTACCTTGATTGAGCCCTACAGCATTGAAAAGGTGATGAACACAGAAACGCGTCTGCTGTTAATAAAGAAGCTTTCAACGATCCTGCAAGTGCTCCCACTGATTTGAGTTGCTTTGTAGCAAAAGTGAGGTCCCATCCTCACCCCTTGGATATAGCACCTGTCCTGAGTTCGGAGTCCGAGGTGGGAGCTGTGATGGTGACAAAAGTCGAACTCCACAACCGCGGCCGATGAGTTTTTCCTGCAGACCGAAGAGTTGCAAGTTATTCAAACTTGGGGATGTTCAGTTATTTATCTGATGCCTACGGGAAGAATGTCATGTGCATTCCGGCGGCTGCGGCGAGGGACATGTTCCTGACAAAGTGTTGTAAATGGAATGGCAGCCCATGCAGGGCATCATGGGCAAAAAAACGATCGGACATTTGGGAAGCAGTGACCGTGAAGTTTCGCATTTCCATTGTGTGTCCATCGAGGACGAAATTGACAATTGGGACATTGTTGTTTGACATTATAATTTGTCACAATCATATGGGTAATGAGGTATGAGAACGGCACACCAGCTGCTAGGAAACGCAAAGCAGCTTTACTGTTTGCAGTCATCCCATTGGCCAGGAATCAACCAATGGCAGAAGTGGACATAGTATATCTGTCCAATCCAACACTGGGTACCTTGATTGAGCCTTACAGCATTGAAAAGGTGATGAACGCCGAAACGAGTCTGCTGTTAATAAAGAATCTTTCAATGATCCCGCGAGTGCTCCAACTGTTTTGAGTTGCTGTGTAGCAAAAGGGAGGTCCCACCCTCACCCCATGGATATAGCAACAGTCCTGACTTCGGAGTCCAAGGTGGGAGCTATGATGGTGAGTAAAGTCGAACTCCAGAACCGCCGCCGATGAGTTTTTCCTGCAGACCGAAGAGTCGCAAGTTATTCAAACTTGGGGATGGTCAGTTATTTATCTGATGCCTACGGAAAGAATGTCATGTGCATTACGGCAGCTGCAGCGAGGAACATGTTCATAACAAAGTGTTGTAAATGGAATGGCAGCCCATGCAGGGCATCATGGGCAAAAAAAACGATCGGACGTTTTGCAAGCAGTGGCCGTGAAGTTTCGCATTTCCATTGTGTGTCCTTCGAGGATGAAATTGACAATTGGGACATTGTTGTCAGACATTAGAATTCGTCACAATCATATGGGTAATGAGGTATGAGAACGGCACACCAGCTGCTAGGAAACACAAAGCAGCTTTACTGTTTGCACCCATCCCATTGGCCAGGAATCAACCAATGGCAGAAGTGGACATAGTATATCTGTCGAATCCAACACTAGGTACCTTGATTGAGCCTTACAGCATTGAAAAGGCGATGAACGCCGAAACGAGCCTCCTGTTAATAAAGAAGCTTTAAACGATCCCGCGAGTGCTCCAACTGTTTTGAGTTGCTGTGTAGCAAAAGTGAGGTCCCACCCTCACCCCATGGATATAGCACCCATCCTGAGTTTGGAGTCAGAGTTGGGAGCTGTGATGGTGATATATATATATATATATATATATATATATATATATATATATATATATATATATATATATATATATATATATACAGTATCATGGAGTCTGTGAACAAGGAGCTGAATGCTTTGAAACATGTAAGGCAATGAAATGCATCTGAATGAAAATGCCAGTTTCCTTTTATTAAAAGAATCAGTGGAATTCATTTGCTTTTCGAGTGCGTCTTCAACTGGGGATGTTTTGTTGAAAGATTTATGACCGGCAGTCCAGCCGAGAAGCCTGCACCACCCCTCAAGGTCAAGGTTAGGGGGCCACGAGGACATGGAACTTCTCTGAGTCTTCCTTAGTGGAAAAGCGGAAAAATAAATAAATAAATAAATAAACTTAACATTTTCATCTCGGAGGCCCACTGGAGGGCTTTTAAATTAAATGAACATTTTGCTACAGCACAGAAACCTACTAAAGGTAAAGGAATTTTAAAAGTGCACTACTGATCCCAGCATGCAACACTTAGTTGAACTCACCTGTGAGGCCCACTGAGGGCCAATTAAATGGACATGCAGAGGGGGAGTGCCTTTTCATCATTTCTGTGCAGTATCATGGAGCCTGTGAACAAGGAGCTGAATGCTTTGAAAGGAGTAAGGCAATGAAATGCATCTGAATGAAAATGCCAGTTTCCTTTTATTAAAAGAATCAGTGGAATTCATCTGCTTTTCGAGTGCGTCTTCAACTGGGGATGTTTTGTTGAAAGATTTATGACCGGCAGTCCAGCCGGGAAGACTGCACCACCCCTCAAGGTCAAGGTTAGGGGGCCATTAAATCAAACTCAATTACTCTTCTCCTTCTCCAAGTGTGTAAGCCTGAGAGACATAGGGACTAATGACCTTAGACAAGTGGGATTCACTGTATCTAGAATGGGAAAAGAATCAACAAAGGTCCTGTTGTATTCACAACTGCTTAAGTCAGCAATGTTAAATGTGTAGAATTTGCCTCCAGACCAGAAATGCCGGAAGGAGACATACGTGAAAAACCATTCCTGATAAGCCATGCAGGGTTAGGATCAAGACAAGTTAGGCTGATCAATCAAGAATGCAAAGATAAGGAAGATCTCAAAACCATTATAAGACCCTATGCTTTGGATGAATCTGGAGAAGGTGTAAGCTTAGCAAATAGATATAATGTGATAGCACAGTCAGAAAATGAGTAAAAAAGCTGGCTAAATGAAATTGATTAGAGGGGAGGGTCATTGCATAGCCTGGGCATACTTACTTGGAATATAAACAGATTTAGTAGAATATCAAAATCAGAAAACTTTAAAAAACGAATCAACTGTCATGAAATTGTATGCCTACAGGAAACCTGGCTACGCGACGAAACCCCTCTGATTGAAGGGTATGTCCAATTAAATACACTGGCTAGAAAGGGAAAATTTGGACGTGCATTCGAGGGACAAATAACCTTGTGTTAGCGGGTCGGTATGAACGGGCGGGACAACTCGTGCTTTCAGTGAAGATTTTATTGGGCGTAGTGTACGGGTCTTTCGTGAAGCCAGTATACAGGCCACACAGAACCCCAGAGAAATGATAGTCCAACAAGTCCCCTCCTCCGGCTCCTTGCTTCCAGTGTCTTCCGGCGTCTCTCAGGGCTCGATTCCGAGTTCTGGCGCTGATCCACGACGTGGGGGTCATACGAGGTGGAAAAGGAAGAAAGAACACGGGGTGAGTGTCAGGACTGTTCAGGTGTTGAGGGGTCGGGTAGTGAGGGAACACCACCGGTAAAGTGCGCAGGATAAGGACTGGGGAAGTGATAGTGCTGGGGTCGGGTGTCGAACCACACACAAACGAGGGAAGGGGTGAAGTTCCTTACGTATCCGACTTCTCCCGCCGCCCTGCCCAGCCCGTGAAACGCTTGCGTACCTGTGTTAGCCACGCTCCTCCTGGAGCGTGGCTGGGCGAAGCGTGGTCCCCGTAGCCCCGTGGCTCTCCGGACGTCCTCCGCTCCTCGGTGTCCTCCGTCCCGCCAGATGTTGTTCGCGTCCTGCTTCGTGCTCCCTCGTCTCTCTCTTTGCCTCGGTCTCCACCTTCCGTACTCCTCCGCTCTCTCTGCTCCTCTCGACCTCCGGTGATAAAACACACCCCCTTCCTGGTTCCGGCGTCTCTTGTGTAGACGTCATCTGCCACGTCACACCAAGGGGCGGGGTTGTAGAGCACGTCGTACTGGTTAAGGGAACAGTCTCCTTTTTCTGGGGCTGGCTCGTCAGCCCCTCGTGAAGCCGTCATCCACTCTTCCTGCTGGTTAGAGAGAGAGGATGAAGTGTCAGGGTTAGCCTCCCACCAGTCCAGCTTCTCCTCAGGGCTACCGGCTCTGTGACACACCTCCTCCCCTGGATTCTCCCGATCGGGGAGAGGGAACACTCTAGATAGAAAGTCAGCGCTGCTGTTCTCCACACCCTTGCGGTGTCTTACACTGAATCGGAAAGGCTGTAGAGAGAGAAACCACAGAAGCACTCGGGGATTATGAGCGTAATTACGGCTCATCCATTGGAGAGGCGCATGGTCGGTGTACAGGGTGAAGGGGTGGCCCTCTAGGTAATAACGTAGTTTATCTATGGCCCATTTGACCGCTAAGCACTCTCTCTCAATGGTGGGGTACTTTGTCTCCCTGGAGTATAGCTTTCTGCTGATGTAAACGATTGGGTGGTCTGCTCCATCAACAGAGAGCTGTGAAAGAACCGCCCCTATCCCATGATTGGAGGCGTCCGTGTGTAGGACAAACGGTTTTGTGAAGTCCGGGGAAGACAACACAGGGGAGGTGGTTATGGCGGTCTTGAGGGTGTGGAATGCCTCCAACATAGGCGTGGTGGGGTGTAATAAGGACTGGGGCTTCACCTCTTTTCCGAAGGCTGTCCATTAGAGGAGCCGCTGTTTCTGCGAACAGAGGGATGAAACGTCTGTAGTATCCTATTAACCCCAGGAAGGCTCTCATGTCCCGTTTGGTAGTGGGGAATGGGGTCTCGGAGATGGCTCTGACTTTTTCTCTTTGTGGTGAGATCACTCCGTGTCCTAGGACGTACCCCAGGTACTTCACTTTCTGGTACCCTGCTCGGGATTTCTTCGCATTTATATGCAATCCGGCCTCTTGCAAGGTCTGGAGGATCGTCTGTAGATGTTGTAAGTGGGTTGACCAATCCGGGCTGAACACGACTATGTCATCCAGGTAAGCAGATGAAAACCCACTGAAACCGTGCAAAACCGTGTTCATCAACCTCTGGAACGTTGCCGGGGCTCCATGTAATCCAAACGGGAGCACCGTAAACTCGTATAGTCCGTCTGGCGTGGAGAAGGCAGTCTTCTTTTGGTCTTCCTTCCGTAATGGTACCTGCCAATACCCTTTGTTTAGGTCCAGGGTAGTGATGTACCTGGCGTCCCCCAGTTTCTCAATTAGCTCGTTGATGCGAGGTATGGGGTAGGCATCAAAGGAGGAGATTTCATTAAGTCTCCTGAAGTCCATACAAAAACGTGTGCTGCAGTCTGGTTTGGGCACCATCACTATCGGCGAGGACCATTCGCTTCTCGAGGGTTGGATGACTCCTAGTTCTAGCATGTCTTGCACCTCCTCCTGGATGGCGATCCGTCGAGCGGCAGGGATCCTATAGGGTCGCTGTTTGATGGTCCGCCCGGTGTGGTGTCTATCCTGTGTTCGGCCAGGTGGGTCTTCCCTGGTTTATCGGAGAAAGTAGCGGCAAACGGGGTAAGGGCTGCTCTGAGGGAGGTTTGCTCTTCGGGGTTGAAATCTTCGTTTATAACTAGCTGGGCGAGCGTGCTGTGTTCATCTGCCTTGGTTGGTAAGGTTAGGTGGGCAGAGGCCCGATCCATTTCTTTAGCATGTTTATATGGAAGGTTTGGCTACGGTTAGGGGATAGTTGTAGCCGATATGTGGTGTTCCCAATCACCTTCACTACTTTATAGGGCCCTTTCCACTCCGCTTGAAACTTCTTTGTGCTGGATGGGAGCAGCACCAAAGCCCACTCGTCCAGACACAATTTTCTCCACCTTTTCCCCTTATCGTATGTGGTTTTCTGTTGTTGCTGTTTCCTTCCAAGTGGGAATACGCCAAATCGCGGAGCTTCCCTATCTTGGCTTTGAGTCGTTGTGTATAGTCCAGCATGTCTCTGGTCTCCACACCCTCTTCCTTCTCCCATGCCTCCTTCGTCATCTCCAGCAAACTCCGTGGTTGTCTTCCATACAGCATTTCGAAGGATGAGCAGCCAAGACTACTTTGTACTTGTCCTCGGATGACGTATAAGGCCAATGGTAGTAGCTGGTCCCATTCCTTCCCATTCGCGCTTAACATTTTCCTCAGGGTGGTTTTCAGTGTTCCATTATATCGTTCCACAAGTCCGTCGGTTTGTGGGTGGTATACCGACGTCTTGATGTGCCGCAAGTCCAGTGTCTGACAGACCTCCTTCATCATGCGTGAGACGAACGGCGTACCCTGGTCGGTCAGGATTTCTTTGGGGAATCCGACCCGGGAGAAGAGTTCCAGGAACTTCTCTGCAATGTTACGGCTGGTGGGAGCCTTTAGTGGAAACGCCTCGGGATAACGGGTGGCGTAATCCACTATTACAAGTGCATACAGATTTCCTTTCGTGGTGCGAGGGAGGGGTCCTATCAGGTCCATCCCCACTCTCTCAAAAGGGACCCCTATAATCGGCAGTGGCTGTAAAGGAACTGCTGGGGGACGATGCGTATTCTTTTCTGACAGACTGTACAGGACTGGCAATACCCTTTTACCTCCCTATATACCCCGGGCCAATAAAAGTGCCTCAGTAGATTCTGGGTTGTTTTCTCTGCCCCGATGTGTCCTGCCATGAGGTGGGAATGCGAGAAGAACAACAGCTGTTCTCGAAAGGACTGTGGGACCAGCAGTTGGGGGGGGGTCTTGTTGGGAACCCTGCCTATAGAGTAGTCCTTCTTGGATAAGGAAACGGGGAAAGGCGGGGGTCCCTGTGTCCGGTGAGGCATGGGCCTGTTCCCAGGCATTAAACAACGTTGCGTCGTTAGCCTGGACGAATTTAAAGCTCTTATCGTGCAACCACGGCTCGGCGGTGGTTAGAGCTGACAAACGACTATCCAGGGCCGTTCCTGAGTTAGGTCTCTTGTCCTGTCCCCTCACCACCTTAAGAAATAAATCTAGAAAGTCGGGGTTGTCTGTCCCTATGATTAGGTCCTCGGGAAGGTCCTCTAAGACCCCAACCTTGATATTGTATGTGGACCCGTTATCGGGAGTGAGGTTTATGGTTGCCAGGGGATAGGGTTTAACGTCCCCGTGTACGCACCTAATGTACACAGTGGTTTTGGGTAGAACCTGGCTCGGTTGTACAATGCGTCCCTGAACCACAGATTGTCTGCACCCTGAATCTAGGAGGGCCTTTACCTGCTTCCCGTTCACCCTGGCACTTACATGAAAGGCACTCCCCAGTTCTGCTGTGTAGAGGACGGATTTGGGGATGTATCCCACTTCCATCGGTTCCTCCACTGATTTCTTCCTGGGGCAGAGGCGGGCTATGTGGCCCCAATCCCCACAATCGTAACACTGTGGGCCCTTAAAGTTTGGTATCTCCGGCTTCGGTGCTCTGGGCCTCACACTGTCTGGAACAAACTTCATTCTTCTTTCCTGTTTCGCTACAGGTTGACGGTTAGTTTTCTCTATCTCCCAGAGAGGCGTCCTAGGTTGGGCGCGGGAGTAGGTGGTGGCCATGTCTATGGCTTGTTCTACCGTGAGGCGCGTGTGCTGTCGCAACCATTTCTGTGTGCTGAAGGGAGTGCCTCCAAGTACTGCTCGAGGTAGACCTTTTCCATGATCTCCTCCTTGGTGCTTATCGCAGGAGTCAGCCACTTATCTGCTGCCATCTTTAGCCGGAAAAACAAGGTCTTAGGGTTTTCTCCCGGGCACCCTTCTCCCTCCTGAACCGCACCCTATATGCCTCCGCATCAAGCCCCAAATGGTCCAGGATTATGGTCTTTATCTCGGCGTATGGTGTCTCCCCATCGGCGTTGGCGACCTGATACGCTGCTTGCGCCTCGCCCGTCAGCAGGGGCGCTAGGAAAACGGCCACCTGTCCATAGGCCAGCCACAAGCTCTTGCCGCCCTCTCGAAGTTTAGGAGGAAGGCATCCGGATCCTCACCAGCCACGTACTTCTGCAGCGCTATACCCGAAGGGGTGTGGGTGTGACTTCGTGGTGGGCCAGTTGGGGTTTGCTCTGTCATCGCCTTCCGTAGCTCGTCCAACTGGGCCGTGATGGAGTCCTTAAAGACCTCCCGGTCAGCCTGTGCCGACGACAGCTGGCGTTCCACAGCCCATCCGAGCTTGTCCTGCCCCTTTACCAGGTGCTGTATAAGTGCATCCATCTTGGTTGTACAGATGGGCTGGCTTATGCCCGCATTCTCCACCAGTGTTAGCGGGTCGGTATGAATGGGCGGGACAACTCGTGCTTTCAGTGAAGATTTTATTGGGCGTAGTGTACGGGTCTTTCGTGAAGCCAGTATACAGGCCACACAGAACCCCAGAGAAACGATAGTCCAACAAGTCCCCTCCTCCGGCTCCTTGCTTCCAGTGTCTTCCGGCGTCTCTCAGGGCTCGATTCCGAGTTCTGGCGCTGATCCACGACGTGGGGGTCATACGAGGTGGAAAAGGAAGAAAGAACACGGGGTGAGTGTCAGGACTGTTCAGGTGTTGAGGGGTCGGGTAGTGAGGGAACACCACCGGTAAAGTGCGCAGGATAAGGACTGGGGAAGTGATAGTGCTGGGGTCGGGTGTCAAACCACACACAAACGAGGGAAGGGGTGAAGTCCCTTACGTATCCGACTTCTCCCGCCGCCCTGCCCAGCCCGGTGAAACGCTTGCGTACCTGTGTTAGCCACGCTCCTCCTGGAGCGTGGCTGGGCGAAGCGTGGTCCCCGTAGCCCCGCGGCTCTCCGGACGTCCTCCGCTCCTCGGTGTCCTCCGTCCCGCCAGATGTTGTTCGCGTCCTGCTTCGTGCTCCCTCGTCTCTCTCTTTGCCTTGGTCTCCACCTTCCATACTCCTCCGCTCTCTCTGCTCCTCTCGACCTCCGGTGATAAAACACACCCCCTTCCTGGTTCCGGCGTCTCTTGTGTAGACGTCGTCTGCCACGTCACACCAAGGGGCGGGGTTGTAGAGCACGTCGTACTGGTTAAGGGAACAGTCTCCTTTTTCTGGGGCTGGCTCGTCAGCCCCTCGTGAAGCCGTCATCCACTCTTCCTGCTGGTTAGAGAGAGAGGATGAAGTGTCAGGGTTAGCCTCCCACCAGTCCAGCTTCTCCTCAGGGCTACCGGCTCTGTGACACCTTGATATCGACTAAAATAGCCAAGAAGGTGGTCCCCCTGAATGTAAAGTGTAAATGGCTAGTGGCCGGTAGAGTGACTCTTTTGGATCCCACCCCAGAGTATGAAGCTATTGTCATAGTTAATGTGTAAATGCAGGGGGTTGGAGATAAGAAGTATAAATTAGAACTGGAAAAGTTCAAAGAAGATGTGCAAGATATAATTGAGGTACACTATAGAGATCTGTTCATACTGATGGGAGACTTTAATCACTAATTAGATCCTCGCTGAGTCAATCGATGCTATAAAGAGTTATTGGCAGCTTACAAGATAAAGCCTGTTTAGTTTCCTAGGGGGGACGCTTATCGCGAGATATAGCCCTAGGAAACTTCCTGGGCTCACTGGGCCTAGTTTGCATAAATGGAAGGCTGGAGACAGATCAGCTAGCAAATTGTACAATTAGGGTAGGTAATCAACTATGCCCTATAGATTATATGTTTATCCATGCATGGAACTTTGAATTGATTAGAGCCTTTGAGGTAAGGAAAGAGGAGGGAAGTGACCATTGGCCTCTAACACTTAGGATTGCAGGAGGCAAAAATAATTAAAGAGACACAATTATCCCTCTGCAATTGGACTACCCCAGGGGGCTCACCACTCGCCTTGTTATAGGCAGCAGGAAAACGTTGCTTATTTAATCATGTTGCTCTAAATTTAATCATGTAACATTTAATGTTATCAGGAAAATGTCACTTATTTTATTATGCAGCCCTTGATGTTACACATAAGATGCATTATGTTTTAATATTTGTATGGTACAATAGTCTATGAGAATTGTTCCAGAATTCACACGAAGTAAACTCACGTTGAGTTTTAACCTATGACTCAGCACACGTTTCCTTGCCGTACGCTCTGTAAGCAGCAGAAAACTCAACCGGCAATACTAAAGCACGTGTAAACTGTCAAAAACGTGCACACGTGAATAGAAGAACAAGCGGAGTGTGAGGGTATTTAAACCGCACCCGTTAAACATTGGTTGCTTAGCCTCGTTTATTCCTGACTCTTACCTGACTCCAGCCGAGCTCCTGTGTTGGCTCTCCGACGGACTCTTCCCAGCGCGTCCTTCCTGTTTCTTCCTGCGAGTTCCGGTCCAATCCCTGGTGTTCCTCGGATTCCCTTCCGATGCGTCTTCCTGTCTGGAAGCAGCTCCCATCCTGTAAAAGAAAAGAAAAACTTTAGAAGACGTTGCTTAGCAGCGCATTGGACAACACAGTAAAATCCTCTAAGTTTCTCAACAACGCAGTAAGCCTTAATTAAAAGGTTATTTATCGCTCTTCATCTTTTGGAAAGACGAACATTTTTTAAAACTTTTTGTGGGCAACAGATTTGGCAGAAATACCGTGCAGACCTTGTGAACTGTATTAAAGCAAGTTATTTTCTGAATGTCAATATCGCAAAGCGAATGTTTAATGCACAAGGCATATTAACAGTTTGTGAACAAAACAGACGCTAGTTGGTGCATTAAGGAAAGAAGTAGAACTAATCATTCAGGTGTCATAGAACAGTTGTTCTGTATTATTTTAGATTTGATCATTTGTTTATCATTTTAGATCTTCAAAATTAATGTGAATGCTGAAAACACCTGTCAGATATAAAAATCATTTTGTTTGCAGAATATTTTGGAAACAACAGTAAGCAATTGAAAACTGAGTCTAAACTCTTATAATTTATGTTGTAGAAAATAGAATTGCTGGATGGCCTTGTGCTAACTTTCCTATATGATTGACATCTTCCATGAGGGAATGTATATTTTCGAATAAACCCTGTAGGATTTCAATTAGTTCAAAGTAATATAGAATGTCTCGTGGAATCATAACATTTTAGTGACAGCTTGTGTTTTTTATTTTTTAGCTCGTGTTGAAATAGCTCAGAACCTTCCTGAAAAGATCCCCCATTCCTGAGGTCCAGAAATTCCCGAGAGACAAACCAATTACTGCACCAGAAGTATTCAGCCAGATTCCAGTCTCTCTCTCTTTGTCTCTCAATCCAATCCCCCTTCCCCCTGGAAGAAAGAGGAATGGCAATTGTGGCTATTCCTTGCCGTTTCATTTAGCTTTCAGAGGGATTGGAGAACAGTCTGCATCAAAGGAGGAATCAAAAGAGGAACAACCTGGAGTTCAGGTGAGTGGCTAGGCATAACACGCCTGGCAGAGGAGGGTATGGGAAAATTAGTGGTGTTCCAGCAGGGCCAGACACTAGAGATTATTCCTAATACTGATAATCAAGGGTGGTTCGAAAATGTTATTTCTGAAGTGGTTCAATGTTTAAGGGTGGACCTAAAAAGAAATAGCCGTAGGGTTCATAGAAGGGTGCGAACCCAGAGTGAAAGCAAGAACTGGTTCATGAGGAATGCAGGAAACTACAATTGAATATAAGAAAAAAGGAAAGACATCTGAGAATAAAGAATGATTTATATACGTTTAATAGCCTACAGAAACTAAGAAAATTATATAAAAACTTTATTAGGAAACAAAAAATTATATAAAGAGAAATGCTGGGGAAGATTACTAGAAACTATAGAAACAAGAAATGTAAAAATGTTCTGGAAGCTAGTCCAAGATGGATCTGGTAAGAAATAGGGGACAGAAGATGTCTGGGAGAGTTACCTGGGAGAACTATATGGGGAAGGGGTTTATCAAGAAGACAGAAAGATACATCATGGATAGAGGTGGGAAAAGATATCAGGTCTCTTTTCACAGTATGTAATGTAAGACAAATTATATCAAAGTTAACATAAACCCGGGCAGCTGGCCCGGATAATTTTCCAGCAGTAATTATAAGAACTAATCCAGATTGGTGGGCAGATTTCGTCACCAAAATGTTTAATAGCATCCTTGACTCTGGGAGAATGCCAGAAAATTGAAGAGGAGCAATCATTAGACCTATCCATAAACGAGGAGATATAATGATACCCAAAAATTACAGGTTAATCAATCTTCTGGATATCAGTGAAAAGGTGTTTGCGAAAATAATTTTGGAAAACCTTAAGGAGTGGGCTGAGGACAATCAAATTGTACCTCCAGAACAGGGTGGCTTCAGGGTGGGCCACTCCACGATTGATCATTTCTTTGCGTTGTGGGCTATGGCACGGAAGTCGATGGAATCAATCAATCAATCAGGGAATTGTAAGCACGCTACTCACCCGTGAGGGTCTCAAGGCGCTGAGGGGGGGTCTCCGCAGATCTGTTTAGCCGAAGAGCCAGGTCTTGAGGGTCTTCCTGAAGGTGTTCAGGGAGGGGGAGCGTCTGATGTCTGCCGGTAGCTCGTTCCAGGTCTTGGCTGCAATGTGAGAGAAGGATCTTCCGCCTGCTCTGGCTCTGTGGATGCGCGGGGTTTCGGCCAGTGCGAGGTTGGAAGATCGGAGGTTTCTTTTGGGTACGTGGAAGTTGATGGAACAGGAGAGTAGTTTGTTCTGCTGTTCCGTAGACTTCCTGGCCGCCTTTGACCTGGTAGACCGAGAACGGCTGTGGGAGATGCTAAGTGACCTGGTTATCCCTAAGGGTCTCCTGTCCATAATACAAGGGTTACACAGCCAGAATTGGGCCCAGGTCATTCTGGACTCAGAGGGAACACTGTCACAGAAGATATCAAATGGAAATGGCTTAAGACAGGGGTGTGTCTTGGTCTCACTGCTTTTCTCCTTGTTCATAGCAGATTTACCATCCATTTTGAGAACGGTAAGGGGTGCCTGCCCAAAAATAGATGGGAAACATTTTGCATGCTTACTTTATGCAGACGATTTGGTGATTTTAGACCAAACAGAAATAGGTCTGCAAAGAAAGCTCAAAGCCTTTGGTGAATACGTTAACCGTAAGAAATTAACAGTAAACTTGGAAAAAAACTAAGATTCTATGTTTTGGTAAAAAGAGGAAGGATTTCAGCTGGGTCCTAGGCTCGTTAAAACTGGAGATTGTTAAGGAGTATAAATATTTAGGAATCGGGTTTGAGAGATCCTTGAAGTGGAAAATATACCTGGATGCACTGAGAATTAGGGCCCTAACCTCGGTTAGTGGCCTGAGAAAATGTTATAACAGCTATGGAGAAATGACGGATAGACCAGTTCTGAAAGCTTACACGGCTATGGTACCTCCTCAGTTCTTATATGGTGCTGAATTGTTATATATAAGTGGCAAAAGGAAGTGGGATGCTGAAGAAGGGAAATGTGTAAAAAAATGATTGTCCCTACCCAGATCCTCCATGATCCAGGCAATAAGAATAGAAACCGGAATGGTATCATGGGAGAAAATGGCAAGTATGGCACTAATAAGATACTGGCAATGCCTGGGCTGTGAAGAGGATCAAAACGTATCCTATTGTTGCAAATGAGAGATCCTACAGAGTGAAAGGAAGTGGGCAAAGGGGGTTAGGGAAACGGTTGCTATGGCATGTAGGGAATTGAGGGTTGACGCAGGCCAGCAGAACTTCCATCCTACCATAAGCAAGAAGGAACTTAGGATACTAGGGAAAGAAATATCAAGTGACCAGGATCGACAATATTTGGTAGGGAAAAGATCTGTATGTTTTATGATTAAGTCATGGCAAAATGATCAACAGTTCCCATATATGGATATACTTCCCAATCGCTGGCCTAGGAAAGAACTATTAAAGGTATGGATTGGAATTAACCCTTGTTATGCGAATGACAGGATTAAAAGGGTTATGTTAGACCACAAAGGGAAGTGTACCTGTAACCTAGGCACAAAATGTGATATTTTGCACATTTTACTAGACTGTCTAAAAGTTCTTGATGCACGAAAACTGTGTTTATGGCCAATCTTTTTAAAATATGAGGTTAGAAATCGTGTACAGGCAGCAGATTTTTCAACTGAAACGCACTCATTAGATGTAGCATGTGCAATAGGGAAGTTTATGCTTGAAGTTAAAAAGTTTTTTAAAAGTGTAGAGCTGAAGCTTTAGTACCGGTATTGCTTGGAGGAAATGTATACCTGTTTTTATAAATGGTGGGCCCGATTCACAAAAGTAATCTGAGACAAAAGTCTAAATTTACGACTTTTGGTATTCACTGAAGGCACTTACAATTTTTGGTATTCACAGAAATCACTTACGACTCCTATCTTTACGTCCGCACTCGGGCAGGAATTTCCGCACCCGGGGCGGAATTTCCTCCTCCGGGCCGGAAATCCCACACTCGGGCCGGAATTTCCACACCCGGGGTGGAATCTCTGCTTCCGGGTTGGAATACCCGCATTTGGGCTGGATGATCATTTTCCTCAATGCTATACACCTGTCCAAGTGCCTACCATCCCCCACCATGCTCCAGCTGAAACACTGCAGCCCAACAGCCAATCCCAGCCCTGCAGCACATATGAAAACAGATCAGACACACACAAATCTTCCAACATGTCGCTGAATGTGTTTGTTTCTCTGCCCCTTGCCATGCGGCAAGAAGACTTGAGAAGGAGGAGGAGGAGAGTAGAGAGGATATTCAGACAAAGGATAAACCTTTTTGGGATGTCCAGCCAAGATGTCAGGGCCAGGTACCGTTCCCCCTCCAGAAATCATCTTGGAGATGGTATGTGAGTGGGAGCAGGAACTTGACTCTGTGACCTGCTGCTCCCATGCCATTCCAGCATATCTCAAGATACTTTCTGCTCTCCATTTCTTTGCAACTGGGTCGTTCCAAAGGGTCTCCAGTGACCTTGTGGGCATCTCTCAGGCAAGCCAGTCGCGGTGCTTGCATCAATCAATCAATCAGGGGTTTATAAAGTGTGCTACTCACCCGTGAGGGTCTCAAGGCGCTGGGGGTGGTGGGGGTAGAGGGGGTACAGCTCCGGTTCAGTCGAAGAGCAAGGTCTTGAGGTTCTTCCTGAAGGTGTGCATGGTCGGGGAGCGTCTGATGTTAACTGGGAGCTCGTTCCAGGTCTTGGCTGCGATGTAGGAGAAAGCTCTTCCGCCAGCTCTGTTTCTGCGGATGCGGGGGGTGTCTGCCAGGGCGAGGTCGGCGGAGCGGAGGTTCCTTTTGGGTACGTGGAAGGACACTCTCTCATTGAGGTATTTGGGTCCGATGTTGTGGAGGGATTTGTAGGCGTGGGTGAGAAGTTTGAAGGTTACTCTCTTCTCGACGGGGAGCCAGTGGAGGTCTCATAGGTGTTGGGTCATGTGTTTGTGCCCTGGGGTCCAGAGGACAAGTCTGGCTGCGGCGTTCTGGATGGTTTGGAGCTTGTGTAGAAGAGTTCTGTTGATTCCGGCGTAGAGGGCGTTGCCGTAGTCCAGTCTGCTGGTAATGAGGGCGTGAGTGACGGTCTTTCTGTATTCGGGGGGTATCCATTTGAAGGTCTTACGTAGGATGCGAAGGCAGTTGAAACTGGTGGAGGCAACGGAGTTGATCTGGCGGGTCATGGTGAGGGAGGAGTCAAGGATGATGCAGAGGTTCCGTGCGTGGCCCGTAGGGGTGGGTGGAGTCCCGAGGGCGGAGAGCCACCAGGTGTTGTCCCAGGCGGAGGTGGAGGGTCCGAGGATGAGGACCTCAGTCTTCTCCGAGTTGAGCTTCAGGCAGCTATCTTTCATCCAGGCTGCGACGTCCTTCATTCCTTCCTGGAAGCAGAGTCTGGTGTCTTCGGGGTTCTTCGTGAGGGAGAGGATGAGCTGGGTATCGTCGGCGTAAGACACTATGCTGAGCCCATGCTGTCTGACGATGGCGGCGAGGGGGGCCATGTTGATGTTGAAGAGCGTGGGGCTGAGCGATGATCCTTGGGGTACTCCGCACTTGGTCTCCGTGGGTTCCGAAAGGAAGGGAGGGAGTCTGACCCTCTGGGTTCTGCCGGAAAGAAAGGATTGGATCCAGTTGAGGGCGGTTCTTCGTATGCCTGCGTTGTGAAGTCTGGCTGCGAGAGTGCGATGTGAGATGGTGTCGAAAGCAGCGGAGACTGAGCTGCATCAATTCAAGAGCCCACCTCCACATACGAATGCCCCATACACTGGACAGGAGACAAAGGGCAGCTAGGGATTTCTATCTCATTTCTCGCTTCCCACGTGTGCTGGGTGCAATTAATTGTACCCATGTGGCCCTTCAGCCACCCCGCTGCATTGCACACATATTCTGCAAAAGACACAGATGGCATTCCATCAATGTGCAGGGTGTCTGTGATGCCAGTGGGAGATTCATTGATGTGCATGCAGTGTTTCCAGGCAGTACCCATGACAGCTTTGTATTCTGCATGTCACCTCTTGCCCGTCGGATGGCTGCGGGAGAATTTGGTAACATGTGGCTACTGGGCAAGTACCAAGCACTAAAAATGAGGTATATGCGTAAATTAAATGTATGAATGCCACCTTACATTAACAACCATTGTACAATAAGAATCATCAAGCCACATACACGGTCTCAACAGACACTGCATGTACCAAAGTATAGACCATGTTCTGTTTAAATTTAAGAGGGAAATCTAGCCTATTGCCCTATCTTCCCTCCTCAGGTGATGCTGGGTATGCACTCTCCCCTCAACTCCCCATACCTTACAGACATCCAACCACTGTACTTCAGTGTAGGTACAATAGGGCACACATACGAACTTGAGCCATCATAGAGAGCACTTTTGGTCTGTTGAAGTCGCGATTCAGATGTCTTGACCGTACAGGGGGTGTGCTGATGTACTCCCCTGAAGTTGTGTGCAAGATCATATTAGCCTGTTGTGTTTTGCACAACATAGCTTTAAGTCATGGCTTACACATACCTCTTGTACCTCGGCTAGCTCTGAATCCAGGAAACCAGGCCATTGCACATAACAGAGGTCAGGGCATGCAAGTTCGTGATCAGCTGGTTGCCATTTTTTTTCACATGAGCAACTTGTTGTGTTATGGACAAAATGTGGTTTGCAGTCTGTTGTCAATGATGAAAGTTGGATAATTACGACTCTGTCCAAAAATTTCATCCTGAGACTACTTTGCAAGCGACACTAACTGTATGTAAACCACAGCTGTTGACAGGAGTCAAAAGATTGACCGTGCCTCAGGTCATGTGGCGATGTCAGCAATCAGTGTAGTGGATGTCACTAAGGAATCGATTGACTCAGAGGATAAGATGTATATGTTCTGAGAGACCTTCCCGGACCTTTTGAGAATGGGTGTCTGAATCACAAAAGGGCCTAACTATTGCATTGTTGAGTTTTTGCCCCCAACAGATTTGACTCCCCCGCAAATGATGGGCCCCCAACGTGAGTGATGATGTTCTGGGTAAATCTGTCACTATGTGTCTGGGATACACAGCACTGCTTCCCCCAAATTTACCGTAACACAACAGACAACTCTTGTGTTGAGCACTAAATATGCTCTACATGTATCATATTGCAAAGGAGGAGAAAAAGATCCTGGGGTGTGATGTTGTGCCAGCCCCCCCCACCTTGTCCCAGCCCAAATCTCATTTAATGGTCTGTTCTACCTTTTGTTTCATGTCTATGATTTTCTCTTACACTGTCATTTCAGGTTTCTCCGCAAAAGAACAACAGGATGGCAGAGGATTTGATCTGTGATGATGGATGACGCAGAATGAACACAAAATGGCTGTCAACAACTTCCCGTGATGTATTTCCTGTCGCAACTTCCGGCACAAATGCGTGCTCTCCGTCTGCAGAGCGCACGTCTCGTATGCGGACCCTACGCTCCACAACCGGAGAGTACATATTCGGGCCAGAAGCTCCCAAAACGAACCAGAACATATTCTTTCATACAGGAAATGACATACAGGAAGTGGTAGACAGGAAACTCATCACAGGAAGATGTTGACAGCCATTTTGTGTTCATTCTTAGTCATCCTCTCTCACATATCAGATCCTCTGCCATCCTGCTGCTCAGTTCAACCTAATTACCCCCAAAATGGCTGAGGGTTATGAGGAGAAAGCACCCCCTTTCACTGAAAGGGAATTAGACATTTTAGCTGAGGGGGTGCTTAACAAATATCCTCAGCTATATGGGGGGCCAGAGGACCAGCTGAGTAATGCAGCGTGGGCCAACATTGGGGAGTGCTGCAGTGCAGTGGGCGTATACACCAGGAAGGCCAGGGCATGCCGCAAGCGCTGGGAGGACCTAAAACGCTCGGCCCGGCACAAGGCGGAGGAGCTATTGGGCCAGTCTTCCTAGCACCATGTGCATCGTCCTCGCCTCTCGCCACTGTACAGGAGGGTCCTGCTTGCAGCTTGCCTGACCCTCCATGCTCAGCTGAAGGAGCATGAGTAGCAGAGACCTGGTAAGTGCATTATATGCAATATGATGTGAGTGAAGACAGAGCTGCACCATGCCTCCATTCACCTATTCTGTGTCTATGTAGCAGTCATCATGGAGCAAAAGGCTCACTGTAGCACATTGACTGTACAGGGCAGAGTGCATTCTGGGAGTGGTAGTTTTTTTTATGACAACTGGGGAATTGAGCCACACATGTGTATTTGTACAGAAATTTGCACTGCCAGCACCACTAACAGTGAACCAAGGGCATCATAACTGATGTGTGCATTGGATGAGGAATGGTACAGACACTGTCCAGTGTGTGTATGAGAGGACAATGGGTATTGGATGCTGTGACTTACATTGCTTTCGGTAAGTTTGGGTTCTGATTGAGACAGATCATCATGTGCCATGGAGTCAAGACAGACTCTGAGATCCTTGCCTCACTCTTAAGTGTTTCCAATTTTGCCAAGTGTGTCCACAGACACACGTCTTACCTTCAGTGGCTTGTATGCCAATTTTTCATGTACAGGTAGCTGTAACAACGAGCCACTACTGTTCACCAGTGCACAGCACTCCCTGATCAGTCTCCGAAGCCAATATGTGGCACTGGATTGTCAGCTTTTGTGAGAGAATATCAAAAGGTTAGACTCACAACTTAGCAAACCTAATAGCCCAGACCCTATATGGATGTGTGACCCCCAATCGGAATTTGTGTTGTCTCATACAATGCTACACAGCAGATAACATTTGTCCAGAAGTAAAAGTGCAGAGACTCCATATCACAAGCCCATTCCAATACCATCTGGACTCTCTGTGATCTCCTTTTGTAGACTGGGTGTGGAAGCTGCCTATGTAGCAGTGACAGGACACACAGATCACAAGAATGCCAAAGCTGAGGGTTGGTCAGTACAGATGAGTAAGCCACCAAAATTCAAGTGAGATGTCCATGTCCGACTCAAATGAGGAGATAACAGTGAACATACACGTAAATTAAGCTCCTAATCACTGACAACTGTATAGTGTGATCAGAGGAGAACAAAGTCTGCCCTTGGATCATCTTGGTATGTGTTTTGTTCTGACGTGTACAACCACTACATCATGATTTGTCTTACCTTTCAGTGGGCTCAGCTAGCCAAAAGGACCAACAGCAGGACACGGTTCGGAGCAGGACATCTTTGGTGCACCGGCGGCCATGAACTCGATCCACAAGTGAGGAAGAAGAGGATCAGGTGGGACCTTCTACATCAGGAGGCAGGGGGACTGCGCCCACCCGGACTGAGCAGGAAGACACCTCTGCTGCTATGGACCGGGTGGAGGCTGAGGACATTGAAGGGGGGGAGAACTGGACACCTCTGGCCATGGGGGGGGGGAGATCTACTCTCCCCCGGACCATTCAATACTTTCTTTTGACGAGGTGTCCCCGGGGCAGGCCACTACACAAACTGGGCCTGCCATCAGCCCCTCTCTAACCCTAGAGGCCCCTATTCCAATCGGGGCCTCCAGCTGCATCCCCTGCAACCAGTCTGCCTCATCGTGGCTGCCAGGTAGATACCAACATGTGCTCCGAACCTGAGGCACCACATCCCTCATGTTCCACCCAAACCCCTTCCTGTGTTGTTACTTCTGTGGCTGTACCACAGGAATTGATGTGAGCATGTGAGGGTCAGCCAGACATGGCCTCTTGCATCATGCTGCAGATGTGTACAGAGCTGCGCATGATGCGAGAGGAAAATGCACGAGCTATGGCCACCCTCACTGCCAGTGTCAATTACCTGAGTGCAGCCATGTTGTCTGCCCTATCCCAACCTCCCTCCCACACCACCTTCAATGTCTCCCCCTGTCCGTTGCGCCACACTGTTTCCCCCCTTACTCCTCATGTGACCCAACCCAGTGTGGTGCCTGGTCCTGCACCGGCCAGCCTGGAGCCCGCCTCGGACTCAGAGGATCTGGACCTTGTGAAAATTGAGGATGCCCAGAAGGACACTTGACTTGTTGGACAGAATTTTCTTTTTGGACAATTATTTACTTTTCCCCTTGTATATAGACTGGTTCCCCTGACGCTCCCTGACGTGTTATATTTATGTTGCCCCACCCCACTCCAAGTTCCCTTCTCCTTCTGTATTAAGAACATCATTTGTTTTCCTTTCTCCCTTCCAAACGGTCTGTTGTTGTATTTCTACTCCCAAGCTTTTTTCCATAAAATGTTATTTTGAATCATACTTTCTCTATCTTGTTTAACTTTATTGTGAATGTCTTGTACAAAATATGGACATATATTTTGGGAGTTATCTGCTCTGCACATGAGAGCTTGTTGCAATGATGGGGTTCCACTTGTACATGTGTCACACACATACATACATCCTTCCATCTCTAGGCCACCACTCTTGGTAAACATTTGCCTATCAGGACATAATACGCAACATAGTCTTGACTTGTGATAAGAGTTTCTTTTTATTTACACATATTCACACTGGACAACATTTTTTGGATGTGATCAATGGGGATCGTGCTTGCGACTTTGCAAATTTGGAGGTGAGGATCGCTTTGAGGGATTATGTCTGGGTTGTCTCAAGGTGCAGGTTGGTGTGGTGCATGTACCTGTACAGGGTGAAGTTCATGTGCAGGGGCGGATAGTGTCTGTACAGTTGGTGTTTGTGCGTGGACAGGTGGTGGTTGTGCAGGTGGTAGTAGTGCCTGTTCAGAGGGTGGTGGTGGATGTGCAGGTGGGGGGAGTGCCTGTTCAGGGGGTGGTGTTGGATGTGCAGGTGGGGGGAGTGCCTGGATAGGGGCAGTGGTAGGTGTGTACCCTTGCTGTGGTCCTGTGCAGTTTGTGGTACAGGTGTGTGGGTGTGATGTGCTGCAGGCAGATGTGATGGCTCCCCTCCCTGCATTGACCGTGAAGGGAGACTATGGATCACTTTCAGTATGCCCTCCATCATCTTCATGGCCAAGGCATGGTGTCTTGCACTCTCTTCCCTTTGGATGGATATCATGTATCTGATATTCTTGGAGATGTCTTGCCAAGATCTATCCATCTGTCCAAAACATGGGTCAGGCTGTCCACCACCTGAGGGATTTGACACATGTCCTGCAGGGCCTGAGACATGTCTGACAGGGTAGCTCCTATGGCACAAATGTCCTGCCTCACATCCGCCTGCTGTTGGAAGAAGTCCTGCTCCCAGTGGCCACCATGGCCAGGTGCAGGCTCTCTCTGCAGTGGTCGCCCCTGGATGAGACTGCCAGGTCCAACAGCAGGGGGGAGGGTAGCAGGTGGAAGCCTGTGAACAGGAGAATGGTGCCAAGGGGATACCTGCACCACCAAAGGGTTGGTACTTCCCTCAGATGGTGGAGAGAATTCCTGGGATGCACTGTATAGGGAGGAGTTTGTAGGGGAACCACCATGTCTGTACTGGATGTGAGTGCTGTGAGGGAGTGATGTATGTGTTGGGGTGCGTGTGAGCTGTTGCTGGTTAGCTCTATGCTGAGGACAGGCAATCTTTCTTTGTGGAGGCTGAGGCACTTTGCTGGGCAGAGGGTGTGAGGCCTTGCCAAATTTGGCCGATGTGGAAAAGTTTCTGGCCATGGAATCAGAATCGTCATCCTCTGAGAGGATGAACAAATAGTCTTCATCATCGTCAAATTCTTCACCTCCTCAGGTACTTCATCCTCCTCCTCTTGCACAGTACTTGCAGCCGACATTACTGCCTTCAGGAGCAGTGGATTTTCCCCTTTGATTGCCCGTCGCCCAACATTGGTGGAAGGTCCATTCTCCTCATCATCATCATCAACTGGAACAGAGAGGTTGCAACAGGATAAGTAATTGACCAAGTATAAGATGTGGTGCAACACAAGGGTTGGTTCTACTGTATTTTGCATCAACAGATGAAGCACGTGACCTGGTTTGAGTACCTCTACATGTGACAGCTCACACCATAGCACTGAGGTGTTGAACGGAGATGTACAATGCACAAGCAAACTCACCAGCTCCAGCCACAGCTTTGTGTCCCTTTGCGATCACCCCTGATGTCAGCTGCTGAACCTGGCTCCTAATAGGTGTAGTTGATGAAGCGGTCCCTGATCCAGCAGCTGGAGAAGGAAGTGACACCATACTCAATGATCTGCATTACTAATTTACAAACAGGCACATGTGACACTTATGAAAATTAAATGGTATGTACGTAACTTTGTAAACACCGATTGCAGATTCTATGCAGAAGGGGATTTGGATCTTTGTCATGGTTTTGTAATCTATGATAGAGAAACACTTTATGCCACAATTACCTGATGGACAGGTGCGAGAGGCTTTCACCGCTTCATCCAGGATGTCTTGTATTCCCCAGGATGGTGTTGTACGCTGCACTGGTGTCATCCTGTCAGCAGCTGTGATGAGACATACATATCCATATTTCAGTACACCAGATGGTAGCTCTGAGCTAACATGTATGTGTCATTCTCAATGACCATTGATATGATATTCCTGGCCTATGTGCAGCATGTTTACCTCATGGACTTTACATGTGGGCCCCTGCTCACATGCAACAGTTGTCAGCTGTTACCTCCACACAGCACTGACATCAATGAGATGACACATCAACAGACAAACACGTATGAGAAGGTCACTGATATTTGAAGGAAGGGGATGAATAATCAGGACGCCTCGGCATTACCTTGATTACACCTTCACCATTAAGACCATCATGCCTCATGAGTATGAGGTTGTCTGTTGACAAGTCGAAAGGAGTGCACATCACCAGGCTGACCAGTTTCATATTTGCACATCAGGTCAAACATTGCATTGCAGAGTTCATATGTGAGATGTGCAAAATAGTCAGGTACATTTTGTGGCTCATTTGTTCTTCCCTACACATGAAGTCACAAAGCTCATTTTGGACAGAGAGATCACAAATTTGTTATGTCCATCCTTTGAGTGTCCTCTGTTCCCATAATCCATTTACAACATCATGGTAGTACTTAGCTGACAACACATGATGTCTTGTACAGCAGACATCCTAACCTCATATATTATACACTCACTTATATTGGTGAATACAGTAGAAGAGGAGGCAAGCAGAATGCAATGTTTGACTAGGATCCCACATTGTGGGTAAGTTGAGAAGCTTTGATGGTTGCCGCCTACACTGGATTTGCGCTGTGCTTTTCAGCCAAGACATTTGAAAATTTCACTTCCTCAAGATTCACCTTAGCAGCCCATACATCCATCACAAAAGTACACAACTGGCATCAGTGCGACCCTCATCCACACCAATTTCAATAGGATTTGTCCATTGATATTTTGCAAGAGAGTTTTCATGTCATTGAATTACAATCCAGTTGTGCCTAGTACACTTCATATGGCACTATATATTATTTTATGTCCATTCTGCAATCACTTGGCATACATTTTGTGTCATCCTTTCATTAGCAACCATGGTGTGATCTGGTATGTGGTTAAATGCCATATGTAGGCATGTTGTGATGCAGGACAGCAGTGATGTAAAACACATACAACATAGAGTGGAGATTAAAGGCACATTTCATGAGCATTCTGGTACATTATTCTTGTGTTTACTTACCATGGCCCCACACCTGCCCAGTGTGGTCCCTGACCAGATGTCACAGCCAACCTTGTAGCAGAAGTCAATGGGGGTACAGGAATCTGGGAGGACATCATTGGACCTACAATGATAAGTGTGTTTGTAACTTTACATTTCTGCTGCCACATGTGATGCACTCAATTTCAGGCACAAAGGATAAGCACAAGCAGTGTGGGCACTACCGTTGCAGAAGTGTATGGAACTAAGGGCATCATTACAATGGCGGGCGGACTTTGTCCGCACGCCACCGTACCGGTAAACGGGACCGACCGCCAGAGGTGTGGCGGTCCCGCTGGGCCCATTAGGATGCGACCGCCACCCTGGCGGTCGCATTCCGCATATTCAACATTGTGGCGGGCGGTGCTGTAAGCATGTTGTGCATTGGCATGCACAACGTGACAGGCACCGCGCGGTGCCTGCCACCTTGTCCATGCCAATGTAGGGGGATACCATGGGTACCCCCCAAGTGCAGCCCCCCATCCCCCCACCCCCCGGGCCCCCAAAGTGAACTCCGCATGCCTTTCCATGGCGGAGTCCCCGCCATGGAAAGGCATTGAAAATGCCACATGCTAATATGGATGGCGGTGCCTGCCCACCATATTATGGGCCTTTTCCGCCCAGTAGGCAATCGGGACGATTGCCTACCGGCGGTAAAGCGGCGGACGGTCTTTCCGTCCGCCGCGGTACCCCCCGCCATGCTAATGTGGCAGGGGGTAAAAGGCCGTCCAGCGGGGTGTTTTGGCAGGCGGATCGCCACCGCCGGTCGGGCAGTGGTGATCCGCCCGCCATGCTAATAGGCCCCTAAATACCATGAGTGATCCCACATTCAACTTATAATGGCCCCACTGCCTAAAAGCAACGTCTTTCAAATTGACACCACAACAATTCCTAAAGTAAGGTCGACTATTGTGTTTTGTTCATGGCCAAAAAACATGCCATCCGATGTTAACACATATAACCAGCTGGGTTGACTGGACAATTTCATGTATTGAAAAAACATTATAATTTTGACACTGGACGCATTCTCAATACTCCTGACAATTGAATCTCACTTCTTGTTCATCATTGTTATATTTGTTAACATTGGATTTCTAGATTTTGTCTACAAAAACAATTACAATCTAGTGGAGGCTCCTGTTTGACTTGTTGTGGCACTCGATTCCAGGATTGAGTTCACAGTTCTGGAACTGTTGATGGAATACATGTAATGTTCCCAAATCACAAAGGTATGATGAGCCTAGATATCTTATTTTTTGTCTTTCGCTATTTACAAATGTCATTTGCTAAAGGTAAATGTCCTTTAAGAATTCCAATAGTTGTAAAGTTAGATTTTTCATCTCCTGTTACCTTTGAGATTCGGGCCCTATATGTCCCTCTGTTGTCTGCTGACAATGTATGCATTTTGACCATCTCCTGACCAGTTTGACTTACCAGTTAGCGAGGGTGGTATGTGTTGCTCTGGTTGATGTTGTTTCCTCCCAGAGGATGGAGGGACCTCTGCTACTGTGGTCGTCTGTACTCTGGCTGAATGTGTCAATAGGTGTGATGGAGCATGATTTTTGCGAATAAAATCTGTTCGATGTAATTCACCCTAATGCATGCTTTTTATAATGTGTGTGGAATTGCTAACATATAATATTAAAGTGTACAATGTGTGAAATGTGCACAAGGCACAACAGTATGATTCTTAGTCAAAATAATGAGAATAATGCTAACTGGATGTTATTCTGTTGTCCTAACTGCAGAAAAATAAACAACAAAAGAAAGAGCTTTATTCTTCGTGAAAGTATAGTGTAGGCTTTTAGAATGTATTCTCTGTTTTGCTAAAATAATGTAGGCTTTAAAAATGTTAGAGGATGTGATTTTCCGTGCTCCTGTCCTTCAAATGTTACAATTGCTTCCTTAGAGTACAGATAATTTGCTCAATTCTATGGCAGGACTGGAGACTCAGATTATGCTTTCTCAATTTCTTTACTACTCAACAGCAGCCAATGAGAAAAAAGTAAACATTATAATAAACTACGTTTCCCATGAGGCTTTGAACCACGCCTCCATCATTAACCAATCACAGCAGAGGTTAACATACAAAATAACGAGGCACCATCTTGACTACCTCTTTCTTTGCTGCTCCGCAGTCAAGATAAGTGCCTCATTATTTTGTTCATGATTTGGTCTTGTACATTGAATATTGCGATGTTATAAAATTTACGATTTATGATTTAATGTGCTTGTATATTATTCAGTGTGTTGAGCAATATCAGCTCTTTGGTAGCGCTCTCGCGCCGCGCTGCGTTCGGCGAGCGCAATTGCGCTTTTTCCTCAGTTTCTCTTCCAGCGCGTGTTGCGCTGTACTTTTATAATAATTATTGCCCGTTTTTATTGTTCACAATTGCCCAATATACAGTTTTACTCGCTGCGCGAGTATTGTGATCGCCTGGCGCCGCACGCGCTGTTTGGGGATTGGCCCCCCCCTCAGGGAGCGAGACGCACGCCGGTGCCCGATCGGGAAACCTGCGTGCGTCTCGGGAACCTGCACGCGTCTGTGCACGCGTGCAGCTCCTTCACACAAGCTGGAAAGACGCCTCACCACAGGCTGGTTATTTGAGGAACACGCAGCTTGCAGTCAGCGGAGCCGGTACCGGGCCAAATTATTCTGGACAGTTCATTCCTTCAGCGCTTGGGAGCGAATTTAACCCCTGATCAACCATCTACTGCTGGATAACAATTTTTGGAGACCCTTTGCTTATACAGGAAGGCAGGGTTTCAACACTCTCCGTTAGTCCTAATTGCAAGGGCTCTTTTTGGTACCTGTGTGGCCCCCTCTGCCCCAGCTTTTGCTCCCGACCGACGCCCGACCTCTTTTGAGAGTTTTGGGTTGTAAAATTTGAGCTTCTCTCTGGAGACTTTGGCTGCATATATATACAGGTTATATATTTTTCAGTATGTCGGACTGCGAAGTCTATGAGGAGGAGGTAGCTGCGTATGATCCTCCGGAAGACGAGGAATATTATTATGATGACTCTATGGAAGCTCTTATTGACAAGAAATTGGACTCTAAACTAGATAAGGTCCTCTCCTCCGCCTTACTACCTATTTCCCAACGCTTGGATCAACTAGTTGGTAATAATCCTGCCCCCTCTGGTACGCCTACCCCCTCCCCCCTTCCCACACCAGAACCAGCTGGGCTCCCCTGGCCACACGTTCAAGTTTATTCCAAATTGCGCAGTTCTAAAGAACAGGAGATTAGTGACAAACCTGCCCCTTCTTCTCCTACCCCATCGCCCTCGATCCCCATTCCCATTACAGACACTGACACAGATACAGATTCCTCTCATGAGTCACGCCCCCGCAAACGCGCCACGAAGCGCAAACACTCTTCCTCGCCTGTCCAACCTTCGCCCTTTTCTTTTGACCCTTCGGATATAGTTCATCCCCGTTCCTCCGATTGGGCTCCCGCCCCGGCAGTGGCAGAGTATATGCAAACCCACCTGCGTAAGAGTTTTGATAAGGAGGTTAGAGCCCGTCTCAAATCCAAATGTCCCCGTCCCGACCTGGCTCACAAGGTGGCACTCACACCAGATATTGATTCTTCTATGATCACCTTTCTGAAGAAGTATAAGAAAGACCCCAAGAAGGGCATAGATCGCGCCCTTCGGGCGTGCCAGGATAAATTGCTGGACGTTTCAGGGCCCCTGGCAAAGATTCTAGAATTGGCCCTTCAGGCGCAGGAGACTGGGGCTGCTATTCACCCAGAGGTCCTGGCGGGATGGACCCAGAGGGCGATTTGCCTCCTCGGCAACGCCAATTGTGCTCTTTCGTCGGAAAGGCGCAAGTCAGTTTTTTTGCGAATCGACCCGCATCTTGTTGAACTGGCTGCAGCCGAACCAGGCCCTCTGGCTGAGGGTCAGCTTTTTGGGGAACGTTTTGTCAAAGACAGCGAAATTCGTCAATACTTTTGCCTCTTTAGACAAATCGCAATCCTCGCTCAAGAGGGTCTTCCACCCAGTCTCTGGCAGGGCCGGTCGTGGCAGGGGATGCTCGGCCACCCGCTACAATAATCCAAGTCTCCAGCGAGGCTTCGCTCCACGACATAGAGGGTATACCCAGGAACCGGAACAAGCTGGCTTCTATCCCTCCAGATCCCGAGGCTTCCGTGGCCGGTATAACAGGGGCGTCAATAGAGGTTACAAGAACTTTGATAACCAGTCATCAGGTATATCCACCAATCTTTCCGATGATCCCCCTCGGGGGCAGAGTGTTACATTTTGTTATGAATTGGACTCAGTTGACCACAGATGCGTGGATTCTCCACACTGTTCAGGGTTATCAGATAGAATTATCAGAACCCCCTTGTCAGGTGGCCCCCCCTTTTCCTCTCCTTTTTTCCCTACAAGAACAAGCTTTTATCGATTCAGAGCTTCAAGAGCTTTTGGCCAAGCAGGCTATTGCCGTACAACCCTTCATTCCCGGCGGGCTTTGCAGCAACGTTTTCTTGGTGCAAAAGAAGGGAGGAGGTCAGAGACTAGTTTTAAATCTCAGGGAGTTCAATCCCTTTGTGGTGTACAGACATTTCAAGATGGAAGGTATCAATCTGCTGAGAGATCTTCTATTGGAAAAGGACTGGATGGTCCGTTTGGATCTAAAGGATCACGGTCCCCATTTGCCCCTCCCATCAGAAATGTCTCCAATTCTCCTGGAAAGGGCAATGGTACCGGTATCTTTCCCTTCCTTTCGGCCTGTCCTCAGCCCCTTGGGTGTTTACCAAGCTATTGAAGCCGGTGGTCACTCGTCTGCGGGAGATGGGAGTTCGCATGATCGTCTATCTCAACGACATGTTACTTCTGGCGCAGGACCGGAACCTTCTGCTCACACATTTAGGGTGGACGATCTCCCTGTTGCAAAAGTTAGGGTTTGTGATAAACCTCAAGAAATCGGTGACATCCTGAGCCAGCAGATGGATTTCCTGGGGTTTCAAATAGATGCAATCAACGCCCAGTTACTCCTTCCTGTGTCCAAAATCAAATCGATAAAGAGAGAGATTCGTTCCACTCTATCGAAACAGATGGTCTCGTTGAGATCCTTAGCGAGGATTGTAGGCCTACTGGCCTCCACGATACAGGCCATCTTCCCGGGACCTCTTCACTACAGGGCTTTGCAGCGAGATTTATTATCTGCAAAAGAGATATTCATACGACCACCTGATTCCCCTGTCTCCGGAGGCTCAGGAGGAGCTTCGCTGGTGGTTGGAACACATGGAAGCGTGGAATGGCAAGGCCATTTTCGGCACCTCACCAGACGTCATCATAGAGTCAGACGCCAGCCGTTGGGGCTGGGGTGCAAGATGTGGAGACTTTGCCACCGGCGGACAATGGTCCGCCAAAGAGTTAAAGTTACATATCAATTGTCTAGAGCTGCTAGTGGGCTCCTTTGCCATAAAATCGATCTCCCCTCTGAAGAGCAATTGCTGCATCCTTCTCAGGATGGACAATGTTTCAGCAGTGCGATACATAAATCGCCTAGGATGGACGAAGTCCCGGCTGTTGGCCAACATTGCGAGGGAATTTTGGCATTTTTGTCTGGATCAGAAGATCAGTGTGATAGCAGAGTATCTTCCCGGCAAGCTCAATCAGGTAGCGGATTGGAATTCCAGGTTCCTGAGAGATTTCAGCGATTGGAGACTCCATCCTTCGCTTTTTGTAGAGATCATGACTATGCGAGGTCCTTGTATGATAGACCTCTTTGCCTCTCGCCTCAACGCTCACCTCCCACGTTTTTTCAGCTGGAGATTGGACCCGATGGCGATGGGAATGGATGCGTTCCTTCAGCATTGGGGATCTCAGAGGAATTATGCCTTTCCTCCCTTCGCTCTGATTCCGAGAGTGGCGGCCCAGGTCCGTGGACAAGAGATGTCAGTAGTGTTGGTCACACCATTGTGGAAGACTCAATCATGGTTTCCGACACTGTTGGAGTTGTCAGTGGACTTGCCTTTTCAACTACCTGTGTTTCTGATGCTTCTCCAGGACACAGTGGGATCCCCTCATCCTCTGGTCCTTCAGAACCAGTTGTGTCTCATGGTTTGGACGCTCTCCAGAGACACGAACGAATTGAGGGCCTTTCATCGGCGGCTGCTGAGTTTATACAGCAAGCTTGGGCTCCATCCACCCGCAAACGATATTCTGCATCATGGAAGCGATGGGTGGGTTGGTGCCTTCAACGACAGGTGGATCCCGTGGGATCGGATGTGAAAGAAGTATTACATTTTTTATCTGAATGTGCCGAATCAGGGCTTTCCTATAGGTCTGTTAATAATTTCAGGTCAGCTCTCTCAGCTGGACACAATCACATCGATGGTAAGCCGGTGGGGGTGCATCCCCTAGTCTGTAAGTTGCTGAAAGGCATTAGAGTGGCTCGTCCCCCTCATCCCAGATACACTACGTTATGGGATGTTTCTAAGGTTTTGTATTTATTAGAATCTTGGCCAGATAACAAAGATTTATCTTTGAAGCAATTATCTGCTAAACTTACTATGTTATTGTGTTTAATCTCCTGTAATAGGGTTTCTGATGTGCACGCTTTAGATTTAGCAGGAAGGATGTTCTCTCCACAGGGTGTGTCTTTCATCATCTCGAGGAGGACTAAGACTATGTCTCCACTATGACTATGGTGGAGTATCCTGCTTTTCCTCACAATGACAAGTTGTGTGTTTTAAAATGTTTGAAAGTATATGAGGAACGTACACTAGCTCATAGAGCAAATCCCTTGGGTCAATTGCTGTTGGCAATCCAGAAGCCTTTCCGTCCAGTTTCAGCAGCCACCTTGGCGCGTTGGGTCAGGTGGGTTATGGATGAAGCAGGGATTGACATTTCGGTTTATAGTGCGCATTCCACCAGAGGCGCTATGGCCTCTAAGGCATATATTTTGGGGTCTCGTTTAAAAGACATTTTGAAAGCTGCAGATTGGTCTTCAGACTCAATGTTTAAAGTGTTTTACTATAAACCTATTACACATGTTTCTTCTGTTGTTGTTGGTCAGCTTTGAACCAGCATAATCTGAGCCTCCGGTCCTGCCATAGAATACAACATTTTCCAGCTTTCGCGACAAGAATTTTAGATTCTATTAAGGACACGGAGGCGAGGATTATCCCACCCGTTGGGACAGGTAAGATGTCAACTGTCATGTTGTAAAAGGATTTACTATGTAATGTTATTTTCCCACCCTGAGATATCAAACCTTTATGGGTTCCCTATTTTCAAACTTGTTTCTGTTTCAGGAACTGATTCCAAGCAGAATTAATGCTACAATGATCCATGGTATTGATATCCTCGTCATTGGAGGATGGCTGTCGCCTCAAGGACTGTTGGGACTTGCTCTCCGTTGAGAGTCGGATCTGCTGTTGTTGCTCTCCGTTGAGAGTCAAGACTATTGTTTGTTTTTCGGACACTTAAGGACTGTTTTTTCTGCAAAGAAAGAGGTAGTCAAGATGGTGCCTCGTTATTTTGTATGTTAACCTCTGCTGTGATTGGTTAATGATGGAGGCGTGGTTCAAAGCCTCATGGGAAACGTAGTTTATTATAATGTTTACTTTTTTCTCATTGGCTGCTGTTGAGTAGTAAAGAAATTGAGAAAGCATAATCCTCACCTCCGTGTCCTTAATAGAATCTAAAATTCTTGTCGCGATAGCTGCAACATTTTGTATTCTGAATACATCTTTAGAGTTCTTTCCTGTCTAGGCGAGGGATGTAGATGACATGAATGTAACTATTTCAAGATTTTAAATACATTTGTAGCTAGGTTCTTTCCTCTTCCTCTTTTGGAAGTTATACAATAGTTAGACAAAGAGTGTTTGGAAAATAATAGTAAACTCATTGTCAGTATAGACTGTCACACCATTGTGATTAACCAATAGAGAGGCTGGCTGAAGAAAGAGAATGCAACATATTAACAGAAGAAAGGAAGTATGCGTTCGTGGTATGCTGAATGCCGTGCTGATTCCTGATTCTCTGGCTGGCGTAACCTGCTAATTCTAAGAGACTTTACTAGAGACTTTGCACATCATCAGCTGGTGGTGTTGCTCTTGCTATTCCCTAACGGCTGTGGGGTTAGCTTTTCAGACTAATTGCACGCTGTGCATTAGTATTTACGTTAAGTAAGTGAACTGTGTTTCACTGATGTTTTCTCTCACTCCTCTATATCTGATGTTCTGATGTTTTCATAAATAAGCTGTTATGTTTATTGTGAATCTAAGGTGTATCATTGAGAACCAAAGAAATGACATTCTAATTTGTAATTGTGTTTGACCATTCATATTATGAAATAACAAGAGAAACTAAATAGAAAATAATAGTGTTTGTCTTCATTTCTGAGTTACAAAGTTATTTGGACATGTTCATAATGACTAATGGTTAGCGTATTTCTTCATTGTAGGTCCTCATGGAGAAATAGCATTCCGTCTTTCATTATTTAGTCCCTTTTAGCTCTACCAAAGATTCATCGAGGACCTTTGATATTGCTAACTGAGTGATAATGACTTATGGGCCCGTCATTAGAGTTACGTTTCCGATTGTTATATAGTGGTTGGTGTGGATAAGTGTGATGACAAAAATCCCCCAACGTTTCCGCTGCATCAGATTTTGGTAGTTGCATCGGATGGTTAGTTTTGACTAAAATACTAGGTAATGAAGAGGCGGAGTTTAAGGACAGGACAGACTTAAACAGTTTTACGATATATGTGAGTTTGTACCTTCATGTCACGTTGAGGGTTGTTGAATCTCAATGGAAAGAAGTAAGCGGGTCTGTCGTAGGCCTGAGATCCGGGGATAAGCCTAAGGGCTGTCTTAGTGTGGCATACACTAAGCTTTATGTGCGTTGTCTGCTGTTGATGTGGTACTAGGCGGTCGTCGAACTGAAAGTTACTGCACAGGGAACTTTGCTGAATGACATAGTGGAGGTTTATATGGGTCACTTCAGAGGTGCAACTGGGGAAGTCCCGAGAATTATCCACTTGTAAGAGAGCATAATCACTCTGGTCAAGGTTGTGCTGGAGTGTAAAATTTCTTAGAGTACATGAGAATACTTTTGTATTTTTTGTAGTGGAGCCGCCAAGCTGTATTTATGTAGTTCGTTATTGTTTGTCAAAGACTTGAAAGACATTGATGCTGATTTTGTAAATGGAGGGTCAGTAAAAGGAGTAATACTGATGTAATAAAGTGCCACGCTGGTATTGGTCAGTGGTGAGAACACGTCACCAAAAGTGCCGCGCTGCTATAGGTTAGTTGGTGTGAGTCGCACTGAGATTGGACAACGTAAAATAATATTGATTGGAAGTAGAAAAACATAACACAGAAGGGAGTTTGTAGACTAATTTACTAATACAAATGTTATAGATTTAAAAAGAAAACATGAAGATAATCAAACTCTTGAAAACATATACCAATACCGATTAGAGAAGGAGTTTCTATGGCTCCTGAAGGAACGCCTGAGTCATTTATGGAAATAGAAAGGGGATACCATACTTGTACCTGGTTAGAAAATTGGATGAAATATACAGAACAAGATGGAAATTTGGCATTCCCAGCAAACGGAACTTTTAATACTAAGATTTTAGAAAATTTGAGGAGACAAATTAATAATTTGAGTCCAAATCCGAGACCTATGCAGTACGAAGCTCTTGAAGAGTGGGATTACAAAGCATATAAAAGAGAAAGAGACAGACAACAGAATAGATATAAAAATACAGTGAGTAGGTATTCTAAGCAAAATGGGATGCTCGGAAGAAATTATGGAGAAGAGATACAGTTGAAGGAGCTAGGATGTTTCCATTTAGAGAGGCAGAATTAGAGAGGCAGAGATGACAGAAGGTGGAAAAAATAAGGAGAAAAAGAAAAATGTTGATCCACAAGAGAAGGATACTAATATAAATAATAGTATAGATGAGTTTGATGAAGATTTCCTGAATGAATTACTGATGAATAGACCTTTGCCATATCAAGAAGAACAGACTAATACAAATACAAATACAAGTGTTTCGAGTGTTTCAGCAAATGCTCCTTTAATACAGATTGAAGAGTCAATAAATAGATCACCTGAAGTTGTACGTCAGATTCAAAATGTAAATAGAGAAGAAATAGTAAGAATGAACCTGATAATGAACCCAGAAGTTTTGTCAGTTCCAGTGACAATTGGTCCAATAGTTCCAATGTATAATGATGGGCAAGGACTCACTCGAGTACATGCCTTATCTGTTCCAGGGAGGAATAATGAACATCCTCATTCGGTTTTTAGAGAAACAACTAGAGTTAATGAGAGAACAAATGATAATAGTGGTATGAATGCTAGTGTAGCAACAGGACAAGTGGAACAATTGGTTGATGTTTCAGAGAGGAATGAAACTCCAAAAAAGAGTTATATATCTTGATTCTAAGAAATTAATGCAAGTTGAACGAAGAGAAAATACACAGATACCTAATAGACCGAGAGGTGAGACAGGTGAAGATGTACAGACATCATTAGGTCCATCGCCAGAAGAATTAGATGATTGGATTTGAGAAATAGCTCCTGGTTGCAGTAGTCAAAATAAAGATGCATACATAGATGTGAATAAATTGAAAGGAGATTTGGAAGAAATGATTGCAGGTACAATTAGTCCAGAGAGACTGAGTAAATATCAGGAAGATGAGTTGTTATTTTTGTGTAAAAATATTACGAGAAAAGCAAGAAGTTTGCATGAGACTTTTGCTGAAGTTGCACAGATGTATGGAGTTGATATTGAAAAGTCCAAAGCTTTACAAAAGGCATACAGGTTGGATTTCACAGACAAAGATTTGGAGAATCTGAATGTATCAGGGAGATGATTGCAGATTAATGAATTGATTACCACATTAAGACGTTGGGGAGAAATAGACAAATGGAAAGGAAGATGTGCAAAAAAGAAGGATGAAGTGAGTGCGACAGCGAAAGCTGCTTTACCATTATACCTTTTAAGAGAAGCAGAAAAAGAGTCAGTACCAGATGATGCAGTTGCAGCATGCCCAATGAGAGAGGTACCAGGAGGTGGCTTTGTGCACGTTCCATGGTCAAGACAGGACATATTGTCGTTTACAAATGATTTCCCTAGATTGAGAAATGTGGAGCGATTTGGAAGGCCTTTTTGATATTGTAGTCCGGCAGATTTGTGGGTTGAGTGTAAAATTGCTGTAGATTGGCCGAAATAGGAATATCCAAGAGATCCAAAAACAGAAGCACCTTCAAAAGATGTTATGAAAAAATATAATCAGGTCATTACGTATTTGAAGGGGAAGATTTCTCCGAAAGAAACAGTTTGGATGAGGATTGAAAGGACTACTGAAGAATTGAAAGAATCAGTGCATGCATATTATGAAAGGCTTCTTCAAGTGTTTAAACAGTACAGTGGTATAGAAAATATCACTGAGAAAGATATGGGACACTTTGTGTATAGGTTTGTGTATGGATTGAGACCTGAAATAAGTGCTATGATTCAGCAGCATTTGATTTGTTGGCAGAGTAATTCGATTGACGAATACTTCGTTATGCAAAGTATTGTGGAGATGACATAGAAATGAGACACAGAAAAATGAAAGAGAAATTAATGTTGGCTGAGATAAAAGCAGCAAAGAAAGGGGGCTATTTTAGTACCGATTTGTCGGATGATTATCAGGGCAATGGTCAGACTACTACTGGGATGAAAGGTGCAGTTTCAAATGGTAATACCATGACGCAAATGATCTCAATGAGTCAAGGAAGAGGTAGAGGTAATTTAAAAGATAAAGAAGAATTGAAAAAGAAGTTTCCTTGTCATGTTTGCGGTAAATTTGGACACTGGTGACGCGAGTGTAAGAGTCTGTTAAATAATACAGGACAGGCAGGAAATTATGACCAAATGCAAATGCAGAATCAGGGTTGGCAGACGCAGATGAATCAGGCACAGATGAATCAGATGTAAAATCAAAATTCACAAATACAAGTATTGAATAATAGAGGACAGGGTTTGCAAATACCACAAGCTCCTATGCCAAATCAGGATGTGAATTGTTAAATGCAAAGATACAGTGCGAATGTGGGTTTTCATAACAATGGTCAATTAAATTCAAATGTGCAGGTGGCTTCACAATATTTGATGCAGACAGAAGAAAATGATTCAGATACATCACAATGACGGTGCCTGAGGGGGGAGGAAGAGTGCGTTCTTGGAGCATCTCTAGAGGTAGATCAGTCACATCCCTATATGGATGGCGAGGTTGATGGCAATGCCATTACATTCCTCGTAGATACTGGTGCTACCCTTTCCACTGTGAGAACTGTGGAAATCCCAAACCTGCCCCTCTCAGGAGAAAGTATCCAAGTTGTAGGAGTTTCAAACATATTGATTAAAACGCCAGTGACAAAACCTATGAAAGTTCAAATTGGTAATTCTCTGTTAGATGCCTTTATAGAAGAACAAAGAGGTGGTAGAAACATGATGATAGCGGGAGACTTTAATTGCACCTTCGAGCCCCTAGTTCAAGAAGATGCTGGCAATAGTAATGATGAGGACTCACAATGGGGCATTCCATCATTAACCCTGCCGCCAATAAGGAAGTGGACTGAGGCAGCTCTCCAATTAAATAGCTTGTGTCTGGAGAAGGGCATCAGGGCAGTAAATGGAAGGACACAATCTGACAGCAAGGGATCACATACATACAGTAACGGGTCAAGAAGCAGTCGGATAGACTACTTTTTTATTAACATGGAGATATGGTCCTGTCATGTGTCGTAGACATGAAGGTCCAAGAAAGAAGTGAGAGTGACCACAATCCACTCTTGCTAAGTCTACAGGTACAGGGGATAGGCTCACAGCCTCGGTCGATCGAGAGCGACTGCAGACGTTCTTCTCACGAATGACATGAGAAGGGTTAAGTGGGTAACTCTATTGGAGAAAGATAAACCTCTAGAGTTGATGAAGCAAGCAGTAGAGAATACCCTTACGACCCTGTCTGCATTTGACAACCAGGTCGATATTAACACAGTAATTACGCAGGCACATGAAGATCTGTTTTTAAAGCTCAGGAGCTTTTTTATCAAGTCTTATAAACCCACTAATAGAGCTACTATTAAATCAGCTAATTGGTACAACAAGGAGTGCAGGGTAGCAGACATGAAATTGTCCCAAGCCATAAAAACTAAATCGATGGTGGAGGTCAAAAATGCTCAGGAAAAGTATAAGAAAATACAACTTATAGCTAAAAAGGAGGCAGATGAAAAACGTTGGAAGGAACTTCTGCACGCAAGTAGAGAAAAAAGCATGCAGAATTTTTGGCAGATAGTGAAATGGGGCAGTGGTGAGTTAAGACAAGTTCCAGTTAACCACGTAGCGCCAGATCAGTGGGTTTCTCACTACCAGGCTCAATTTGCAGCTGAAACAGTTAGTACTATCCAATGCCCAATATTAAAACCTGATAAAATTGTGATCTTTGGGATAAGGGAGGTAGAAACAGCCTTGGATGCGATACCCAAAGGTAGAGCACCTGGTCTGGACTGTATTCCGGCCGATTTATTTCGGCACGATAGAGACAACTGGCTAAAATACTTCCATATACTTGCTAATGCTATTTCCAGTGGTGCTTCTATCCCAGAATCCTGGCGAGGTGCGGAAATTCTACCTATATATAAAAAAGGGGATCGCACGTGCCCAAGTAACTACAGGCCAATAAGTCTGATAGACTCAATGCAAAAGATCATGGCCAGGCTCGTGTTGAGTAGGGTCCAATCTTGGATCAGTGAAAACGATGTTTTATCATCACTACAGGCTGGTTTCCGCCAAAAAGTTAGCACCATAGATCAGGTTTTTAGATTTATGATGATCTATTGGCGCACTGTAGTTATTGCGGGGGGCACCATTTATGCGGCCTTTATAGATCTTAAATCCGCGTTCGATCTGGTACCGCGCAACAAACTATGGGGAGTACTAAAAGATCTTGGCCTGCCTCTAGAACTCCTTGCATTAATTGTTAAACTCCACAAGTCCAATTTTGCGCAGGTTCGCTGGGGCTCGCAGGGCAAGGTTACTGATAGGTTTGATGTATCAAAAGGTGTCCGGCAAGGGTGTGTTCTGGCCCCAACGCTTTTTTCATTATTTATAAATAGGGCAGTACATTTTTATTCTACATATCCAACGGATGCTCCCCAACTAGCTGGCACGAAGGTACCGATATTAATGTTTGCTGATGACACCCTTATTTTATATAAGACGCAGAAAGGGTTGCAGCGAGCTTTGAATAGATTCGAGACCTTTTGTAGTGACCATGAGCTGTTAGTTAATGTTGATAAAACCAAATTTATGGTCCTACACAAACACAAAAAGGTGAAGGGGAGAGTATTTATGAATAATGTTCAATTGGAACAACCTGATGTTTTTACATACCTGGGGGTGACTCTGGGCAAGAAGTTAAACTGGAAACCCCAGATAGATATAATGACCCTCAAGCATGTTCAACTCGCAGGTGCCTTATTAAAAGAACACAGGTTGTCCCAAACGAAGCCGGTAGGTCCGGCTCTAACAATTTATAATGCCAAGGTTAGAGCCTCTATCCTTTATGGAGCTGAACTCTGGGGCTTTGAAAATGTATCATCACTGACTATAGCCCAGAACAAGTTTTTGAGATCCCTCACAGGTCTCCCACAATCCACTCCACTCAAACCCCTATACCTTGATTTAGGCTGCAGCACTTTAGAGGAGTTAGCACGGTTCAGACCAATAGCATACTGGAGAAGGCTCTGGACTACTCCAGAGCTGGTTCACTATGCTGAAGCACTGAAAGATGTAAGAGATGCTGACTCGTCAAGTAATATTGTATGGTTACAAAAATCAAGTGCACCCTAGTGGATATGGGGTACAGTTATCTGTGGGAGAATCCAGTAAGTAATTTATTTCCATCAAAAAAAGCTCTTAAAGAAGCTTATTGGAAACAGGTTAAAATAAAGTGTATGTCAGACATTAAGAATACCTCCCTGTCGGGCATTTTTGTGGAACATAAACAAGACATTCGGTTTGAGGCTTATTGGGACCTTATATTAAAACCCTCAGACAGAAAGTTGTATCATCAATTTCGGGTTGGTTCCCTCCCGATAAAATCATTCACGTTAAAATGGCAAAGTTCAATGGCCACCAGATGTGAATCTTGTCAAATGCAGGACGAAACAATTCCCCACATTTTGTTCATGTGTCCAGCATACAAGTGCCCCAGGGACAAATGGCTCAAGCCAATTTGTGCCAATATGGGTACAAGATCAAGTATAATTGCACTTCGTATACTGAAAACTAATACACACGAACCTATAGTAGTAGCAACAGCCAAATTTCTTAGCTGGATGTGGGGTATCCGAGCGAACTGCCTGAAGAGACAAGGAACAACGAGTGGTAATTAAGCCACTAAAGTGATGACAAGTATACAACATCGATTGTATAATGGTGCCTTGACGAATAGTATTTGCAGATTGTCATCTTATTGTATGGTCTTGAAAATGATTTTAAGGGTAAGCTTCTTTGAGACAGCTAGAACATTTGATCTGAGAAATTGACAGTTGTACATAATTGGTTTTATCGTTTTTATGCTTATTTGATAATCTGAAAATGGTTCTTTTTTAATGGTTCATTATTTAATGGAATTGTAGAAACTTATATGAAGTTTTTATTATGCTGTGTGTCTTTTTTCGTGTCTTTAATGATTTCAAGAATCGAAATAAAGACTAAAATGGAATGAATTTTCAAGAGCTACACAAGTTTGTTGTGTGTGACACAAGTCCAGTTAATTTATTAGGAAGAGACTTGCTGTGCAAAATGAACTGTTCCATTTACTGTACTCCGGATGGAATAGCATTTCATACAAAGGACGAGGATGTGATTTTTAAAATGTCGAGGTATGGAACAGAAGTGAATGAGTTGTATCCATTGTTTACAGAAAATGATTTGGCTGTTGAGTTGAGAGATACGGTGTTGTCTGATGTGTGGGATTTTACAGGGAAAGATATTGGATTAATGAAAGGAGATGCACCGATTCAAATTACAGTAAAGCCTAACATAGAAATTCCAAGAATACCACAGTACAAAATGAGTCCTGAAACAATTGCGGGAGTGACACCTGTGAATAATATGTTGATTGAGCAAGGACATTTAAGAGAAATCCTTGGAAGTCCATGCTATTCACATATAATGGGAATTCGCAAACCGAATGGGAAATATAGGATCGTACAGGACCTGAGAAAGGTGAACCAAATTGTTATACCTTGCTGTCCAATTGTACCAAATCTAGCTGTGATCCTATATCAAATCCCATGTGATGCAGAGTGGTTTTCAGTAATCGATCTGTGTCAAGCATTTTTCTCGATACCATTACATCCAGATAGCCATTATTTATTTGCATTCCGGTTCGGGAACCGTGTTTTGGCATGGTGCCGAGTTCCTCAAGGGTATACAGAGAGCCCCGCAATCTTCAACCAGATATTGAAGAAATGTTTGGAGTCATTGGTAATGCCTAAAGACTCAGTTTTGGTTCAATATATCGATAACATTTTGGTAGCATCAAAAACAAGAGAAGACTGTGTGATAGATACAATTGCTTTACTGAACAATTTGGCAGTAGGTAGGCATAAGGTGTCACCGGCGAAATTGCAATTCTGTAAAAAAGAAGTTCTTTATTTAGGCCATATCATTGAAAAAGGAATTCGGAAAGTTTCTCAAGATCGGATCAATGCTATTATGCGAATGAATCCGCCCAAAACACAGAAAGAAGTTTGAATGTTTTTGGGAATGGTCGGATATTGCAGGCAGTGGATTATGAATTTTTCACTGATCGCCAAGCCATTACAGAGATTGACACAAAAAGATGTGACAGATCCAATACATCTTGATGTGGAAGGTTTGAAAACATTCCTGAAATTGCGAGACAGCTTATGCCGAGCACCAGCATTAGGAATTGCAGATTTTGACAAAGAATTTGAATTATTCTGTGATGAACGTGATGGTTGCGCACTGTCAGTTCTAACTCAAACTCATGGAACAGCACGAAGGCCAGTGGCATATTTTTCTGCTGCGTTGGATCCAGTCGTTGCAGCATCACTGGGATGTTTAAAAGCAGTTGCTGCTACTTCTGTGAGCCTTGAACAGAGTGAGTCAATTGTAATGGGACATACTTTGAAAGTGTATGTGCCGCATTCAGTTGAGATTTTGTTAACATGAACTCGCACATAGCATCACAACTTTGAATACAGCTACATTGTTACCAACACGAGTCTGTGAAGTGCAGAGGTAAAAGTAGATCATTGTAATGCTCTTTTGTGGAAGTGTGGGCGAACAGTTAGGCTTATCAGAGGGTAGTGCTAATCATATGTTGTCACACACAGAGGCCATAAATGAGACACACACTCAAGAATAAATCTGAGACCAATTGTAAAAGTGAGGACAATTTTTATGTATTTTTAGAGAGCAAGAACACAGTTCCAAGGTAAGTTCTTTTTGAGTTACGATTTTTTTTGAAGTTCGTAAAATATAGTACATTTGTGGGCAATTATGCACCATTGGAATCAATTGGAAGAAAATATAAAATTGCATATAAAATCAGGCAATGCTTTCACGAATTTCACCTTCTCGCTTTAGGTCGATGTCGAACCAGGGCCAAAGTTTTAGCAGGAGATGTTCGGGGGCGTCCCAGATGGAGCGGGAGCCGAATTCAGAAGGTCTTGGAAACTGGTGCGTAAAGACGAAGGGGGCCACTTAAAATGCACTGCACAGATGGACTTACAGGTAAGTCTGATGGGTCTCCTTGGAGGGAGGAGGTCAAAAGGGCTTGGGGACCATGGGAGCAGAGCTGGTTGGTCAGTGCTGGGGCCGGTGTGGCCAATTGCAGAGTGAAAAGGTCAGCCAGGCGTCATGTGTGTTTAGGGTTCTCGCGGTCAGGAGCAGGCAACTTGGAGAGGTGATCTCGGGACAGCTGGGCAACTCAGGAAGTGGGTCTCAGGTGTCTCATTGTCCTTTGATTGGTGCTTGCTTCTGGTGCTTTGGGAGTCCGGTGTGGAAACTTCCTCTAAGTTTTTAATGCTGAGTATTGATACAGTGCAACTCCGGTAGCTCCTGGTGCCTCCAAACTTGGTGGAGAGGCAGATCTGACCCTCCGGAGCTGTTGTACCTCTACTTGCTTTGGTGCGGCATCGAGGTCATCAGGGAGCAGCAATTCAACAAACCTGACTTCACGGGTTTTGGTGCCTGCGGTATGTAGGGGTGTTATACCTTCACTCCAAGGGAGATTCTAAGCAATTTCTCGAAGGCTGAAGGTGCTCCGAGATTATTAAAGTCATTGCAGGTTTTAAGGCGACAAAGCAGCAGGGATTGTCAAGTCCTTCTTGCAGCTGGCGGGGTTTGGCACCATTTCTTTCTGCAGCAGGGCTTCTGTTCTTGCGTAGCAGGTCTTCTTTTGTCCTGGTCATCTTTGGTCCAATATATCTCAGATTCAGGTCTTGGGGAGCCATCTAAATACTGAATTTATGGTAAATACAAGGGAAGACAGGTAATAGCCAATGGGCTATCTACTTTTAGGGTATTTACACCCACTAGTGACCACTTCCTGTGGGAAGGAGCACTACCCAAGCCCTGATTGGAGGTTTTCTCACCATCTCAAGATGGTGGAATTTCAGGAAAGGGGTTCACCTCACCTGACTCGGCCTAGGGGTGGCACAGGCAGGCTGAGGGGGGACCCTCCTTCGTATCTAACTAATTTTCCCACATTTCCTCCCACCAAAAGTGAAGTGGGAAAGGGGGCTTGGCCTCCCCCACTATCTGGGGGTTCCTGGGATGGATTTTAAAGATGGCATTCCCTTTTAAGCTTCCCGCCCTGGTAGGGCATCCTGTTGTGGAGGAGGTGTGAAACACCCCCGCCCACAGCAGGTATTGTTTTTGTCCTCTGAGAGCGCTGGCTCTCATCTCATGAGGTCAGAAACATGTCTGGTGGTGGCAGGCTGGTGAAACAGGTCAGAGGCCCCACTAGTGTTTGGTTATGTTTCAGGGGACCCACTAGAAGGGTCTCCAGTGTGACTTTATTAATAAATCCAACACTGGCATCAGTGAGGATTTATTAGGACAAGATGTTTGATATCAATCATCTTACAAATCAGCGAAGCCATCATGGAGCTAGGAAACTTGTGTTGACAAGTTTCCAGCCCATGTACTCATTATGGCTTCCCTGTTCATTTATAACATCAGAGAATGGACTGGACATTGTAGGGGCATATCTGCTCCTGCTGATATGCCCACACATAGGATATTGTGCACCCTGCCCTAGGGCTAAAGGCCCGCAGTAGGGGTGACTTACCTATATCTTATGCAGTGTTCTGTTGGCATTGCACGCAGGGCTGTGTGCCATGCCAACTCTTTGGATTTTCCTGCATCAAGACAAGCAGCCTGCAATGGCAGAGTGCATAGCCTTGGTGAGGGAGCCCTGGGGTGGCACAACTTGTGCTGCAGCCCCAGAGGACCCTCTTCAGTACCCATGCCCTAGGTACCAGGGTAACCTATTTACTGGGAACTTACAGGGGTAGCTGAAGTTCTGCCAATCATGGTACAGTGTTTCTGGAAAGATACCTGGCACTGGGAACCTAGTTAGCAGAGATCTAGTGTACTTACAGTTCGAAATTACACCAGGCATCAGGCAAAAAGTGGGGGCTAATCATGCAAAAAGAGGCACTTTCCTTCAAATAGCTTCCCCAAATTGATACTGTTTGGAGTGGGAATAGTATATGTCACCCCTTGAGGGTCCAACACCTTCCCCAAATTGGTTTAGACTGGAGTGGGACTAGTAATTGTCACGCTTTTAGTGTCCAACACCTTCCCCAAGTTGGTTTGGATTAGAGTGGGACTAGTTAATATCACCCCTTCACTGTCCAACACCTTCCTCAAATTGGTTTAGATTGGAGTGAGAATAGTAAATCTAAACCCTTTAGTGTCCAACTCCTTCCCCAAATTGGTTTAGATTGGAGTGGGAAAGGTCAATTTCACTCTTTTAGTGTCCAACACCTTCCCCAAATTGATATTGTTTGGAGTGGGAATAATAAATGTCATCCCTTGAGTGTCGAACACCTTCCCTAAATTGATTTAGACTGGAATGCGAATAGTAAATGTCACCTTTTTAGTATCTTAATACCATCTCCAGATTGGTATAGATTGGAGCGGGTATAGTAAATGTCACCACTTTGGTGTTCAACACCCTCCACAAATTAATTTGGATTGGAGTGGGAATAGTAAATGTCAACCCTTTAGTGTCTATCACCTTTCCCAAATTGGTTTAGATTGGAGTGGGAAAAGTAAATGTTAACCCTTTAGTGTCCAACAACTTCCTGAAACTGGTTGAGGATGGAGTGGGAATAGTAAATGCAAACTCTAATATCCCACGCCTTCCCCATACTGGTTTAGATTGGAGTGCGAATAGTATATGTTAATCTTTTAGTGTCCAACGCCTTCTTCAAATTAGTTTAGACTGGAGTGGTAATAGTAAATGTCATCCAATTAGTGTCCAACATCTTCTCCAAATTGGTATAGATTGGAGTGGAAATAGTAAATGTAACTGCTTTAGTGTCCAGCATCTTCCCCAAATTGGTATAGATTGGAGTATGAATAATAAATGCCACCATTTTAGTGTCCAACACCGTCCCCAAATTTGTTTATATTGGAGTGGGAACAGTAAATGTCACCCTTTTAGTGTCCAACACTGTCCCCAAATTGGTTTCGATTGGAGCGGAAATAGTAAATGTTAACCCTTTAGTGCCCAACATCTTCCTGAAACTGGGTGAGAATGGAGTGGGAATAGTAAATGCAAACCCTTCATTATCCAACGCCTTCCCTAAATTGGTTTAAATTGGAGTGGGAATAGTAAATGGTAATCTTTTAGTGTCCAACGCGTTCCTCAAATTGGTTTAGACTGGAGTGGTAAAAGTAAATGTCATCCTATTAGTGTCCAACATCTTCTTCAAATTGGTATAGATTGGAGTGGAAATAGTAAATGTCACCGCTTTAGTGTCCAGCACCTTCCTCAAATTGGTATAGATTGGAGTGGGAATAATAAATGCCACCCTTTTAATGGCCAACACCTTCCCCAAATTGGTTTAGATTGGAGAGGTAACAGTAAATGTCACCCTTTTAGTGTCCAACACCGTCCCTATATTGGTTTAGATTGGGGTAGAATAGCAAATGTCACCCTTTTAGTGTCCAAAACCTACCTCAAATTGGTTTGGACTGGAGTAGGAATAGTAAGTGTAACCCCTTTAGTGTCCATTACATTCCCCAAATTGGTTCAGATTGGAGTGGAAATAATAAATGTAAACTCTTTAGTGTCCAACGCCTTCACCAAATTGATTTAGATTAGAATAGGAATAGTAAATGTCACCCATTTAGTTTCAAACACCTTCCCCAAATTGTTATTTTTGGGAGTGGGAATAGTAAATGTCACACTTGAGAGTCCAACACCTTCCCCAAAATTGGTTTAGACTGGGGTGGGAATGGCAAATGTCACCCTTTTAGTGTCCAACACCTCCCTCAAATTGGTATTTGAGGGGAATAGTAAATGTTACACCTTTGGTGTCCAATGCCTTCCCCAAATTGGTATAGATTGGATCGGGAAAATAAATGTAACCCTTTTAGTGTCCAAAACCTTCCTCAAATTGGTTTAGATCAGAGTGGGAATGGTAAATGTAATCATTTTAGTGTTTAACAATGTCCCCAAATTGGTTCAGATAAGGGTGGGAATAGTAAATATCACCCCTTTAGTGTCCACCCCTTCACAGAGTTAGTTTAAATTTGAGAGGGGATAGTAAATATCACTCTTTTGGTGTCCAATACTTTCTTTAAAGTGTTTTACATATGTGCGCAATTATTTATTTTAATCATTTTAGTGTGAAATCCTATGTTTAAATTGTAGTTGTATTTTGTAGTAATAGTTTATGTTATTTAATTAGTATGTTTGGTATTTAGAAATATATTTAAAAAAGTAGTTAGCTGTATGTTTGTTATAAATAATAATAATTACATGTTTTCATATAAGAAAGACGTAACACATTTTTCAATTTTTTGTTTTCAAAGTGTATTTAATATATATTTTACATGTTTAAACATATATTTTTCTATTTACAAATAAACTTTTATATATTGATAAATAAAATCATTGTTAATACATTTTTGTTTTTAAATAATAAATGTAAATCCTATTGAAATAGTATTGTAAGTTGTACATTTTCCACTTTTTTCTTTTGTTTAACATTTTTATAGCATTTTTTAATTGCTTCATATACATATTTTCAACATCATTTTAACACATTTTTTCAGTATATATTAAATAATTGTATATTTTTTATACTATTATTTAATCTATACTTCACAATTTTTAATTTTTTTTTACAATGTTTTTAACATGCTTTAAGTGTTTAATAATTGCGAACATTTGTAATACATTTATTTAACATTTTTATTTTATTTCCTATTCATTTCTATAAGAATGTATTTTTTTTGTTTCATTTAGCATCCGCATTTTGTTTTACCACTACCTTTTAGTTTTTTTGTCTATTTGTGATATTTTAAGTCTATTTTTTGGGATCCAGGTAGCAGTAAGGTTCTGCTGGTCCCCGGAGCAGGTAAGTCCTTTTAATGTTTTTTTGGTTAGGGTTGTTAGGGTAGGGGGATGTAGGGAGAGGTCTAGAGTTAGTTATATTGTTATTTGTGAGTTTTTGCACATTTATTTGTATTAATAGTAGTGTTTTTCTCTAGTGTGTAGTTTTGAGTTTTTGTGTACTGTTTTAGTAATGTATCATTATGTTATGTTATATTGTGTTATGTTACTTAATTTATGATGATTAAGTAAAATGTATATGTATTTTTTTGGGAATGCAATGTTTTTGTGGGTAAGTTTTTGGTTTAACTTTGCAGGTTTTTTATACAAACGTGTCCTATGGGCAATGTGATTTTTTTTTTTTAAAGAAATCTCATAAACCAATATTTTTAACTTTGATTTCCTTTTTCTGTGGGTTTCCGGGAGCTTTTCTTTTTTTTTAATCCTAACACTTTTTCTGTTTTTTTATGGTTTCTAGATACTTTGGATTGGTTTGAAGGATCAACGTTGGATTGTTTTTTTTTTTTGCATTTTTGGGACTTTTTTGCATTGTATTTGTCCCATTTTTGGTGGACTTATTTTTGACTATATGGATACAGAGGAAGATCTGAAGCTTCAGTAAATCAGATTTAATCATTTGTTTTGCGTGGAAAATGTTATATTTTATTGTTTGTATAATTATTATGTAATTGGTATTTGGAAATGTGTAGTTCATGTGCTGTGTGTTTATTTAATGTGATGGATTTTGTTTTTTCATTCAACATTTTGGCTGGTGAGGTGTAGATTTTTCATGTAAGTTATATATATATTATTTCATTAGATCAGTCTTATTTAAGAATATCTAATGTTTTGACTGATGTAATAAAATATTATGTATATTACTTATATCCAAAATGGTTTGTCATGTTGGTTAAGATTTTGTTATCGTTTTTTTGTGTGACTTTTGTGGGTCACTTTTTTGTTATGATATGCCTTTGGCTCTTACTTCTACTTCTGTGTTGTTTATGAAGAGTTTTACTTTAAATTGTAACATGTTGTACATTCTTTTGGTTTGTTTAGTGAGTTTAGGTGCAATTTGGGTTACAGATTGCTCCATTCGTAGTTGTTGGTAGCTTTATTCTTTTTGTAATGCTTTTATGAATTTGTAGAGTGTAGGTTGGATTCTGCCTAGTGTGGATTGGAAGGCATTGTGCCATCCTTCCACTGCATTGTTTGTTTTGGCTTCCAGTGCCAAGGTGCCGTCATAGATATTCCACCATGGTATTTGGAATTTGGGTTGGCGTTGGTGATGCAGTCTGCCAACTAAGCTGTCTTTGAAATAATCCATTAGGGGGCTTAGTTTGTCTTTATTTTGTTGGTAGAAGGGGCTTTTTATTAGTAAATTGTAGTAGTTAGCTTCCTCTGTGATAGGAACATAGGCTAGTGCTATCCTATGTCAACGACAGATTAATTGTAGCATATTCTGCACTTAATGCAGATTGTTGGAGGGGTCTCCATATGATTTGATTGAAATGGTAGCAACGGTCTTGTATGGCTGTGTGAGGGTAAACTTTTTAAAAGGTTTGAATTGTAGCTTGTTCAAAGTCTATGATTATTTTTTGTGAGTAGCAGTTATTTGTTTTATGTTTAATGTGGTTTAAAAGTTTGTAGTAAGTGCTACTTTGTTTATTAGGCAGTAGGGCATATATAAAAGGGATATTTCTGCCATGTATGGTGAATATCTGAGTGAATGGTTTGGGACACATTTTGAGGGTCCCATCCATCATACATGTTTATTTAAAGGTAATCAAATATTTGTGTTTCGATATAAGTAAAAATCAATATTTTTAACAATATTTGTGTTCTCAATTTATGTGGTTTTATTAGTTAAGTATTTGAAGGCGATATTTTTGTTAACTATATTTTTTTCCAACATATTTGTGTTTTGATATTATATGCATCCATATTATGTCAGTGATTCCAAGTTATCTAATTTATTGAGACCATTGTTTGCCATGCTAATTTTTATATTAATCTTGCTTCTGTTTGGCAAGCTTTGCAGTCGTCTTACCAATTTTGGGTCCAATTCACAAAGGTAAACTTAGACCAAAAATTTAAGTTTATGACTTTCGGTATTCACAAAGGTTGTCGTGTAGTTCCTATATAACCTATACAGGATCTGCGCGTTTGGATAACATAAACTGTGGGACTGGTGGCAGACTGATTCCGTGCACCCCCACCCGATACGTCAGCCTGTCTGTATCAGCTAGCTCACAGTGCCACTAAAATCTCTTCTTACCAAGGAGAGAATAGATTCTGGCAACCTCAGAATATGCAACCCTGATCCCTCAGAATCGTGGAAACAATATACTACCTTTCGCTCAGTCACTCGTGCTCTCTTAGTTTGTCTCAGATAGATACACAAAATAAACAGGCTGGGCGTTTTCAATAAGAATTTATTGAACAGTTGTTATTCTAGTGTAGAATAGATGAGCTGCAACAACCATTAGACAGTAGCAGAGATATATGATTAGAAGTACTACGAAAGTAAAGGGATGGTATAGTTCTACCATCTTGCAGAAATCATGAATCTATACAAGTACATAAAACACATGATAAAAAGTGCGTACTCCTACAATGCCTCCCTAACTAGATGTACCTAAATGGACCTAGCATCAGTGTAGGTGTTATGCCAAGAATCCCTCTAGGATCTAGTCAACCCCATTACCTGAGAATGAGAGAATATGGGACCCCGTCCTGGTCTCGAGTTGGACACCCCGCGAGGGATGTTAGACCACTGCGAGCTGGAGTGTCTGCATGCAGGAACCTCAGCGTCTCTGGTCAGTGTGTCAGCCGGGAAGTCTCGGTCTCCTCTGTCCTTCCAAGCAGGATGTGATGTATATATACCCATAGGTCTCCCCAGGGGTCCTACCTTGCTGTGTTACTGTGTCGGCCTAAAGGATGACGTCGGGCCTGAACTTTATACAGAGATATTATACAGGAGATGTTAGTCCTGCTGTGCTTCCAAGAAGCCTCATGCATAATGTATGAGATTCGAACTAGGGGGAAACCCGCGTTCTGAATGCGGTGTCATATCTAGGTAAAAGGTCAGTCCCTAAGAACCGTTATGTATGTAATGTAGGGAAGAATATAGGTGAAAGGTTGCAATGTTACCTGCGCCTATATAGGGTACCTATATGGAATATAACACCCACTCCTCTTCCGACTGGACGACATATGTAACTTATTACCGTACTACTAGCCTAACTAGATATTGGTACGCACAAAGTTTAAAAACATCTGTTTAGCTAGAAATTTATAAAACTTCTAAAAAAATTTAAAAAACCTAAAACTGTCTAAAAAGTTTTTTTGCAAGCCATAGCTCTAAAGTGTCCTTAGTTATAGTCCGAAGCACTATAAGCATTAGAGAGCCATGTATGCCCAAAAAATGAAAGGAATGTAAATTTTTGTTTTGAGTTCCAAATTTGAGCTTGTTTTTTAAAAAAGGGCAAATTTCTTCCAGCACACGACGCGCCAAATGAGTCAAATGTTTATGTGTCCTGGCTGGTAGACGCAACATTTTCATTGTTTGCTTCCACAGTAGACGGCCCCTGTAGCACCTCGCAGAGTACGTCAATTGAGCACAGATGATGTTCCACACTGTCTGCAGCCGATGCTGGGGCAGCCTGTGTGCTGTCCAAAGCCTGGGTGTCAGAGGAGGAGCCGGTGTCCATACCAACAGGTGCTGTTACTACCTGTGGGGGCTCAAGGAATGCCGCCATCAACATCGGAATACGCTGAGGACACTGCAGAACATGGGCCGTTATCGGGTACAGTAAAGCATTCACGTCCGGTTGCGCACATGATGGGAGTGTCAAACAAAGGTCTAACACGCATTCTTCTCTGCAACACAGGCATCGGAGGACAGGTAAGATGCAGTCCATCCAGACTGGTCGAAATTACAAGAACCAAGATGCACTTAGTTCTCTTAGGCGAGGCGTACCTAGATGTTGTACTATGCGGTCACTGTATTTACGCTCCAGGAGTGCTCTTTCCATCTCCTTGGTGACTGGGACGTCCATTGCGTAGCAAATGTAAAACAATCAGGATACCTGCTACTCGAAACAGGATGAGCGGAAGTCCTCCAAAGATGCTTCCGAATACGGAGTGTATGAAGTTTGGTATAACTCCAAGTACCGTCTGAAAGGTGCTCAGAAGTCCAGAACCTATGGTCTTAAATAGGTGGACTAAGCCTGTCGTATCAGACATGTTAAAGATACGATTTACCATTTCTGCAAAATGGAAAGGGCAGTTTGTATGAATAAGCGCCTGTATCTCTGCCGTAGACCTTGCGATCTGGAGATCAAAAGTCTCTCGAGCGGAGGTTAAGGGCACAGACGTCTGTCAAAGCATGGCTTTCATTCTGCTTAGAGTATCAAACCGTATTAAAGAAACATTCAGTGAAGGCCATAACGGCGTCTCACTGACTGTATGTGTTGGTGGAAACAATACTTGCATACAGCAAGTAACCCTGGAGCTCACGGTTACCAGATATGCGAAGCCCGGGAGCATTCCGCCGCAGCTTTGACTGTTCAGCATCAAGTAACTCCCATTTGAAAGTAGCCTGAATGCTGGAGTAATCACTGCAGCTGGGGCACCCCTCAAATGGCAGGACAGGTTCACTACAGAACCATTACAAGCCCCGTGCAGCATTATATCCTGGCATATGAGTGATCCACTTAAAGCGTTCTCACAATTTGTGCCGCTTAGAAACACTTCTCGATCCCCACTCCGGCATCGAAATCTGTATGGTAATACCCATGATTCCTTAATGCATTCCTTACCCATTTCTTCATATCTGCCTGCCTACTTTTGTTCAAGGCAATACTGAAACTGAAAAGTAGTGACCGGTAGATTAGCCATGGATTAGCCATTCTGTGGACGGTAATTCTGCCACTGAAAATGCTAATCTATCCAGCTTTTTGATATGCAGCATTGTATATTTTGCTCCCCTTTGTGCCATTTCTATCTGTTTATCTGTTAGATTGTATTCAGAAAACAGAGACGTACTGTTGATATAACCCCAAGGCACGTAGCCTGCACGCAAAGATTGCAGAGTCCAGCTTAATAACATAATAGAACGTAATTGAGATTGCCTGTGTTGTAATATGGCCAAATCTTGTTCTAGTATGTCTATCGCAGAAAATACAATGTTGCCTAAGGAATATATCCTGGAGGTCAATGTAGTTAACCCATTGTCCACCACTGCTAAAGATTTTTCTAGATTTATACGATCTATTTCACGTAATCTCTCTGCGGCCTCTTGTTGGGATATTTTCCATATTTCATTGTAGACAGCATAATAGAAACGTTTCTGACGTGGCTTCCTGGGACCTAGCAAAAAATCCCTGAGATCCACATCCTGTGACAGTAAAGATAAGTGTTGTTTCACCTTTGTGAGTGTTGAGGTTTTTAGCCAATCAAGGCATAACTTCCCAACACTGTAGGATGTCACTACCCCCAGATGTTCTCTCTGTACATAACGTGGATCTGGCCTATGGATAGCGAAACCTTCGGTTTTACCCATGAATCTCACCTGACAACTATTCGTGTCTGTGGGCCAAATCAACCATTTCTTCCAATCAGGGTCTGATCTGTTGTATTGTATAATGTCATTCAACGTAATCTCTTTCTGTGATGTTATGTTACCCTCGGTGTGTGATGGAGTTGGCAGCTGAGGTGTGTTCAAGTCTTTGTTCTTGGCTAGTCCAAGGCAAGACGTCTGTTGCACTGTCTCGTTCAAAAACATTATTTGTTGAGGGATAAGGCCTGCTCTAAACAAAGCTTTTACTCCCTGTACTTGCCATTCTCGAGTACCCCAGACTGATTTTAAGTCTATGGTGTCTTTCCATAAGTTGAAACCTTGTTCAGAAAACTGGGCAATAAAGGAAGCAGAGTAAATCTGTTTGGTGTTTGTTAACATATTTTTCTGTGCTGATGTTGGTGCAACCTTATAATAATATGATGCTGGGTCAGACATATTAAACCCTGAAAAATATGGAAACTTTTGTGTAAATGTTTTTGAACTGCCTTTCGGCGGTGTCGGGCAATGTTCCCACTGGTGGTAAGTGAACACATTTCTAGGATTAGCGGATTTATACAGAAAGTGATGACCATAGTGTTGATAACAATACATTGTTTCGAAATCTGATGTGCTTTCCAATGTTTCACTATTAAAAAATGAAGCAGATTTTTCCAAATCAGACAACATGTTATTTACAGTTTCAAAATCCCAATCATCGGAAAATGTACGTGAGGTAATGATATCACTCAACGATATTTTAAATAAATGAGGAATTCTTAAAAGTTCGGTCGGACCAAATATATTGAAATCAACCTTGTACCAAACTATACCATCAGGTATAGGAACTGCTGAAATGTTCACTGATGACAAGTCTCTCTGTCGTCGATGAGATGATTGGTGTGGTTTTAAAATTAAATTCACCTTTTGGGCTGCAGAGCTTTGTCGAAGGTATTTTCCATTAACAAGCATGCTAAAAACGATTACTAAGCCTAACCAGAAAAGAAAGAAAAGTATCCCTGTGATTACCCATAGTTCTACCCAAGGTGACACCAGGTAAGTCTTTTTAAGAAAGTTCAGAAAGTCTTTAACTTGCTGCTTGCACGATTTTTTGGCTGGCATTGTTTCCGGTTCACTTGGATCCAAAGAAAACGTATCAAAGTTTATGAAGTAGCCAGAAGCAGTTCGATCAATTGTTGGTATTGCATCAGGATTTGTAGAAATCGTAGTTTGCTCTTGTTGAGGCATGTTGATGTAGACATCTGTATTAGGTCGAATTGAAATTTGTCTATCATTTTGGTTCTGATTTTGAACTGCAGGTTCAAGGGGAATGAGTTCCATAGCATTATTGCATAGTCCATCATTCCGTGCAGGAGACTCTTCGAACGTGATGAGTCTTTCCATTTGAACTTCTTGAATTGTAGCGAGAGGAGGGCGTCTCCTACTTTGGAGTTTGGAGTCCACGTGGCCTACTACTTAGTATCGGCCACATAGTGTGCTTTGATTAGGTCGATTGAGACAAATCTTTTCTCCTTTTTTCCCGCAAGAGGCGGTAGAAGTACAGTTCTTGTTCATTCAACTGCTAGGACCTGTACAGGCTTTCTGTATGATGGCCCAAATTCTTTCTTGTCCACTATTTTCTCTCTGACCAGATCCCCGACTTTTGGGATCCAGACAGGTCTTGCTGTGACTGATTTGACTTCCCCAGTGGCGGTCTGCTTCATATGGAAATTACTTTGTTGTGTCCTGGACTCATTTAGATGCTGTAAAACAGCCAAACGATCATGGATGTCAAAAGGCTTGTCATCCGCCACTGAGCCTTCACAATCAAGATCAGGTACCCACATTCTTGTCCCAAAGAAGACCTCATATGGAGTGACCCCCTAGAGAACTTCTTGGCATGTTATTCAATGCTCGCTGCACTCCATACAGATGTTTTACCCAACTTTCACCCGTGCCTAATACTCTAGCCGTTAAAGATTGCTTTAAGTCTCGGTTTTTCCTCTCCACGACTGAATTTCCCTCGGGATGGTACGGAGAGGAGTACCGCAAAGCTACACCCAATCCTCACATGGCCTCCTTGTAAGCCCAAGAGCTAAACGCAGGGCCCTGGTCAGAATGTAATGTGCCAATTGCGTATGTCCTTATAAAGACTCGCAAATCTTTTATAACAGTTCGAGCGTCAGCCGAGCGTTGGGGCCACACCCATAGGAATCTTGAGCAGGAATCCACTGCAACCATGATATACCTGCAAGCCCCATCTCTTTGTAAGGGGCCGCAGTGGTCCAAGTAAACACACGCTAGTGGTTTGTCAGATATTAATAATGGTGTCTGTGCTGGACGTGTTACGGTGGAACCTTTAATCTGCTGGAAGATGTCGCATTTCAAGACATTGGGGCCGATTCCGATTCGGGCCGGAAATCTCTCCGACCGAGCCGGACCCGGAGAGATTTCCGACCGAATCGGACTCTAGCAGTCCGACCGAATGAGTACGATGCGCACGTATGCTATCGGACTCGATTCGGTCGGACTCCCATTGTAGTCAATGGGAGCCTGTCGTACGACGTGTACATGGGCTCCCATTGACTCAATTAGCACGACGCGAACAAGGGCGCCCCCTACAGCGTGTTCGCGTCGATGCGGGTCACACCATGCATGCACGTGTAGGGGGGACCCATGTGTCCCCCCTGTGTGCGACTCGCATGCCTACGCTTCCAGGGGGGTCCGACACGGACCCCCAAAGTGCGGCTCCGACAGCTCCTTGGAGCCGGGCTGCGCGAGTCGGTCGGAGCGGTCGAGGTGCGCATCGTACTTACCCGGCCGGGAAACGTCTCCATTGCGAGGTGTGCGTCGTCCCCGTGCGAGTCGGTCGGAGCGGTCGGGTCCTGCGAACGAGTCGGTCGGAGATTTCGCGAGCGCACGCATCGTACTCGCTCGCCCGGACGCACGTACGACTCGGTCGGGAAATAGGGCTCCGAATCGGATCCGGTTAAGCCGAATCCGATTCGGTGCCCTACCGGCCGAGATCGGAATCGGCCCCATTGTCTTTAGTCTGCTTAGTTAACCCAGGCCACCAATAGCGTTGTTTCAATAAAGAAACAGTCACCGTAACTCCTGCATGTGCAGAACCTATCCCTTCGTGTGCTCCTAGAATTAAACCTAACCTACGGTCCATGTTTGGAATTACTCTATCCCCCACTCCAGGAATCTGAGCAAATGGAATGTTATTGGCATCTAACTTGTAGGAGTACTTGAGTGGAAACCTTTTTGGTACTGCTTTGCTGTTTTTGCGTGAAGCAATGACAGCCACCATAATCTCACCGTCTATTCTTGTTTTAGAACGAGTGATTGCAGCTACGGAAGCCGTGCGTACAGCCCCCTTTGCGGCTTCATCAGCCAATGAATTCCCTTCAACGTGAACGCCATCACGCTGATGACTCAGGGGCCGATTCCGATTCGGGCCGTAAATCTCTCCGACCGAGCCGGACCCGGAGAGATTTCCGACCGAATTGGACCCGTGCAGTCCGATTGAACGAGTACGATGCGCACGTATGCCATCGGACTCGAGTCGGTCGGACTCCCATTGAAGTCAATGGGAGCCGGTCGTACAAAGCGTACACGGGCTCCCATTGACTCAATGGGTGCGATGCGGACAAGTGCGCCCCCTACTACGTGTACGCGGCGAAGCGATTCGCGCCGTACACGCACAGGTAGGGGGGACACATGGGTCCCCCCTGTGTGCGACTCGCGCGGCTACGCGTACAGGGGGGTCCGACACGGACCCCCAAAGTACGGCTCCGACAGCTCTTACGAGCCGGAGTGCGCGGCTCGGTCGGACTGCTCGCGGCGCGCATCGTACTTACCCGGCCGGGGAACGTCTCCATTGCGCGGTGCGAGTCGAGTCCGAGCGAGTCAGTCGGTGCGGTTCGAGCCGGGAACGAGTCGGTCGGAGCGGTCGGGACGCCCGGAGAGTCGGTCGGCGAATTCGCATCGTACTCGCTCGCCCAGACGCGCGTACGAATCGGTCGGGAAATAGGGCTCCGAATCGGATCCGGTTAAGCCGAATCCGAGTCGGAGCCCTACCGCCCGAGATCGGAATCGGCCCCTCAGTGTATGTATCATGAGAGCTCTCTGTAGTTCAGTTTTCAACTCCACTACCTGTTCCCATAGCATTTTATGCTTAATTGTGCCACCTTTGAACCCGTTTTGAACCCAGTGCTGCAAATATTCATTATATGACTGTAGACAGTAAAATGAATCGCACACAATTAGCATGGGAAATTCTCAATCCGTATTTACCAGTGCCAGTATCAAGGCTTTTAACTCTGCCAGCTGTGCTGTGCAGTCTCCTAGAAATTGCGTTTTTGGGCAACTTGGGTGGAACTTTCCATCCCGCATGCGACCTTTAACGATTGGGCATGCCGCGCTATATTGTTGCTTACTTCCTATGGCCGGTTGAGCAGATCCGTCAGTGTAAATTATATATTCATACTGATCTAGAGGCATTATTTCATTTGGTAGAGGATATTCTTGTTCGTATTCCAGAAATGCTTGTGTCTTTAAATTTGGGTCGTACCTGTATTCCACATCTGTTGCAGTGAGAGAATTAGCCCATTGTATCCATCTCGGATGTAAGGCTTTAGCGTTAGGAACGCTTGCCTTTTTCGCAGCCTCTAAGGCTGGAACCGGAGTCACTACTATTATTCGTTTCCCCTGAGCCAGTGCTCTTTCTCTCACTACAGCAGTTTGCACTGCTGTAAGAATCTTTTCTGTAGATGCGAAGCGCATCTCAGTATTTGTGTACAAATGCGATTTATATGCAATTGGTACAGTTACACCTTCATTATATGTTAGATAGGTGTACCCAGATTGATCCGCAACTATACGGATCACCAGGTTACGTACGTTTACGCGTGTCTGTGAGTGTTTGGAAGCTATCATGTCAGCTTTTAAGGAACGAAGTGTATCTGTGTGTTCCTCTGTCCATTGTTTTACTGAAAAATCAGGTTTTATTAAATCGTAGAAAGGTTTTACTCTTTTTGCGTAATTTAAAATGTATGTTCTACCAAAATTCAGGAATCCCAGGATTGATTGTAAATTTTTCAATGATTTTGGAGGTTGTAGCAGCGCGCACTTTTCTAAAAAAATTCGCTGCCAGGCTTTTTCCTTCACTTGAAAGCTCATATCCTAAAAACAGGACACTGAGGTGGGCAATTTTTGATTTTTTAAACTTGAATTTGTAGCCCTCAGATACAAATCCCAAAATTATGGTATTCACTCTGTTCATGTGCTCCTCTAGGTCATCGTCCGTTAGATAAATATCATCCACATAGGACAATGCCTCTTCATCCAAATTTTGAAGTAACTCAGTTACTCTGGCCGAAAACAACCCTGGGCTGTTCTTATACCCCTGGGGGAGTCGACAAAATTGACCCTGAGACCCTAGCGCTGAGAATGCTGTTAGATACCTGCTTTCAGGCGCTATATTTTGGCAGAAAAATCCATTTGAGATATCAAGTGTCGTTTTATATTTTTTCCGCACAATATTATTCATTAATGCGGCACTGTGTGCATTTTGGACTGCAAAAACTAAACGATATGAATTGTCAGGTTTCATGACCGGAAACAAAGGATTATTCATCGATGAGGTGCAATTTTTGATCACCCCTTGGTATTCAAGTTGATCGAAGATCTCCGTGACCTGTTTTTTAGCTTCTTGCTTTATTGGATACTGCCTCTGTGCAGTCGGAGTATTTTTTAAAGGAATTATGTGGTGGGTTGAATCCTCATCCCATCCAACATGGTTTTTGTATAATGCACAGGCTTGGGCTACCGCCCACTCCTGCGCATATGTGTGTTTTAGGTGCCTGGGAATATGGTCTGAGAATGCCAGTAAAATTACAGTTTCTCCTTTAGGGCAATCCATGACGAATGCTGGCAGCCAATCTTGTTCAGCGAACAAAATGTCATAGCCAAATGACAGATTCTCCCAAAAGAGACCTCTAACTGTCCTACATTTGTCCCCCTCCATTTGGAGTGTTATTTCATATAACTTATGTGGGACGCTTACCCTAGTATCAGGTGTCTCTACCGTGATATAATCATTCAAGTCCGCTGTCACCAGAAATTCCATCAGGTTCTGGCGAGCTATTGTTACTTCTGCCGCACTGGTCACCATCGTCAGAGCCCATTCCCCGTTCAGTAGTCGAGTCCTCAGAATTCTGGGCATGTCTGATCTTTAGACCTGCAACCTTCTTCTTTTTGAACTGTGGCTTTTGCTTTGGTTACTCTTCTTTTTTAGAAGTGTAATCTTGAGCGTGCTGCTTGGCTGCTTGTCTCTGGATTTTGTACGCTCTTCTTGTCTGTCTGACCGTCCTTCCCTCTCGGAGTTTTTCGATGAACCCTGAAAGGAACGAGAGGAACGTGTATCAGTATCCTGATACCTGTCAGATTTCCTAATATTATCCCTATTCCTAAGGTTATACCTCTTTTCGGAGGGCTCTTGTGGAGGAGATCTTCCTCTGGATTGAGATCTGTTTCCTTTAAAGTTTTGCTGTTTTTTATTGTCCCACTTCTTCTTTGTTGAAGCAGGTAACTGCTTAGAAGTGTCCTTTTCAGGACTGCCCATCAGTTGTGGTTTTAAAGCTTTCCCACCCAAATTGTCTCTGCCTAATTCTGCATATGCAGTTTCAATTATTTTCGGTAGTTCGTGTTCTTGTTCTAAAGGACTGAACTCCCTTAGGCGTTGGCGGATAGCCACTGAAGCTGCTTCCCTTTAATATTAGCTAATATTATGGCTGATACCTGGGCATAGTTACTTAGTAACTTCATCCCTAAGTTCAGAGCAGGCTCTGCTCCATACTGGTTTTGTATTTGTCTCAATACGTCTGGTACTACTGCTAATGACAGGATACCATGAGTTCTGGTGTAAATGGCAGCAAAGACTGTACCCCAAGTGGTACAATCCTCTATTTGTGGTGTTATCCCCATGGGCAAGAAGATTGTTAGCATTCTGTGTTTTTCATGTGGGGTAGTATTCGGGAATACTGCCTCTAGCTGTGTTATTTTCTGAGCTACCCAGAATGGCATTTGTTGACGTTTTGTGGGCATTTTACCCATCACCGCGTGTAATGTTTGTGGTGTGATTTTAGTTGCTGTACTCTGAACTTTAGTTCCATTTGTTGCAACTATTGCTGGTTGGACTGTAAGTGTCCTCATGACAAATTGCGTCAAGTTTCTGTAAATTTTTATCAATTCTTTGTGTTGTGTGAGTAAGTCTCCTGGTGGCATTGTTTCAATGTCAGGATGTGGTGTGTAGGCCGCTAATATTGGCAATGTTGCCCCTTCTCTTCCGAGCGGGCTGAGTCTCACTCTTCTTCTTATATGGGTTAGGGCGCCTTTAAACCAGTACAAGTGTTCCTGGTATGTGAGCGGAACCTCAATGTCCTCAAACGGACAATATTCTGCTGGTGCATCTCCTTCTGTGTAGGAGTGAAATGCTTTTGTTCTTGCATTTGCTGCTGGGAATGTAACCCAAGAATAAAATACCTCTGTTCTATATGATTCGTGTGCCTCAATCACGAAAGCTTCTATGCCACCCGTGGCTGTTACACCATGCGCAAGTAGTTTCAGGGCGACTGTATTTCTAAAATTTGCAGCAATCTGTATTGCGTTTGCATCATCCTCATCTTCTGAGAGGGGTAGTGCTTGCTGTACTGGATCCATTTCCTCATTAGTCATTGTGTATAGAACACGGAATGACTTCCCAAGGAAACTAAGATAAGGTGTTTTTGCACAATTTTAGGAACTCTGTGTCCTTCAAGCTTGATTAACCAACAGCCAATAAATAGGATTTTTTTAGCCTACTCAGCTGAGGAGTTTGTGCCCACCCACTCCAGATGTCTCTGGTGTTTTGTGAGTAGGGGTCTCTGAGAATAGCACGACTGAACTACTCAGGTTCTACTGTTAAATAAGTACCCAACCAAAGTTGGCGGCGCCATGTTGTGTAGTTCCTATATAACCTATACAGGATCTGCGCATTTTGATAACATAAACTGTGGGACTGGTGGCAGACTGATTCCGTGCACCCCCACCGGATATGTTAGCCTGTCTGTATCAGCTAGCTCACAGTGCCACTAGAATCTCCTCTTGCCAAGGAGAGAATAGATTCTGGCAACCTCAGAACATGACAACCCTGATCCCTCAGAATGATGGAAACAATATACTACCTTTCGCTCAGTCACTCGTGCTCTCTTAGTTTGTCTCAGAGAGATATACAGAATAAACAGGCTGGGCGTTTCAATCAGAATTTATTGAACAGTTGTTATTATAGTGTAGAATAGATGAGCTGCAACAACCATTAGACAGTAGCAGAGATATATGATTAGAAGTACTACGAAAGTAAAGGGATGGTATAGTTCTACCATCTTGCAGAAATCATGAATATGTACAAGTACATAAAACACATGATAAAAAGTGCGTACTCCTACAATGCCTCCCTAACTAGATGTACCTAAATGGACCTAGCATCTGTGTAGGTGTTATGCCAAGAATCCCTCTAGGATCTAGTCAACCCCATTACCTGAGAATGAGAGAATATGGGACCCCGTCCTGGTCTCGAGTTGGACACCCTGCGAGGGATGTTAGACCACTGCGAGCTGGAGTGTCTGCATGCAGGAACCTCAGCGTCTCTGGTCAGTGTGTCAGCCGGGAAGTCTCGGTCTCCTCTGTCCTTCCAAGCAAGATGTGATGTATATATACCCATAGGTCTCCCCAGGGGTCCTACCTTGCTGTATTACTGTGTCGGCCTAAAGGATGACGTCGGGCCTGAACTTTAAACAGAGATATTATACAGGAGATGTTAGTCCTGCTGTGCTTCCAAGAAGCCTAATGCATAATGTATGTGATTCGAACTAGGGGGAAACCCACGTTCTGAATGCGGTGTCGTATCTAGGTAAAAGGTCAGTCCTTAAGAACCGGTATGTATGTAATGTAGGGAAGAATATAGGTGAAAGGTTGCAATGTTACCTGCGCCTATATAGGGTACCTTTATGGAATATAACAAGGTAAGGTCAGAGTAGTATCTTTACGTCCACATTCAGGTAGAGTTTCGGCACTCGGGGTGGAATTTCCGCACTCTGCGTGGAATCATATCTGCTCTGTGTCCGGAGATTCCACTCTGCACTCCGAGTGGAATCTCAGCACTTGGGCAGACTCTCCACACTTGCAGTGGATCTTCACACCGGGTCCGGAGATTCTGCCCCTGGTGCACAGATACAGCCCCGAGTGCGTACTTAAAGATACTACTCATAACTTACCTTCGTGAATACCGAAAGGTAGTAAATTTAGACTTTTGGCCTAAACTTAGACCAAAACTCTAACTTTACCTTTGTGAATCAGCCCCTTTGTTTTTTAATGTACCATACATAAGTAATAGTAATGTCTTTTGGTTTGTTTTTGCATTCACTACAAAGGAGCACTTACTTGGAGGGCAAGCACATGGCGCAGATGACTGACAGGTGCATGAAGGATAACTCAAGGAGACAACCTGCCCTGGGGCCACAAGGGTTCAAAACCTTACCGATCAGCACTGAAACCGTGAAGCACCTACAAATGAAACACTACATGATCCATTACTGGCCAGGAAACCTAAAGAAGCATGCCTGCTGGTAAGCCTGCATGTACCTTGACCTTCCTTCTGTAGTGATTACCTTCCCCGTCACCTACTGGTGGCAAGGATCAAGCATGGCGATTGCTACAATCCCCATTGCGGCGTGGTCAGATTCTGTATTACACCATCTCACAAAAGAGAAACTTAATGGCTTTTCACATTTGAGCCTAGACCCCCCTGGTTCAGTTACATTGTCTACCACTCTTCTCCCTAAGCCTGGAACCGTTGGAACCATTGTCCTTTGACTTGTGGTTTCAGAGATGTGATGATGGCTGGCTGCCAAACTCAAGGTACCAGCATGTCTCCCAGTAGTAGCTAGCACACTGAACTTTGGACCATTAGTTGATTAGTGTGTCTAGTGGTATCCAGGCCACCATTGCCAGTAGCAGAATACGAGCTCTGACAAACTGAATGGAGCAGAACATGAGACACTGTCCAGTGTTTGCTTTGGAAACCAGTGGTACCTCCATTTTATTGATGTTGGATTCAGTACATTTTTGAGTGGCAGACTTTGGATTTTTATGTATGACTGCGGAATGTCTGGCGCTCTCCCAATGAGGTGTGTATGTCTCTTGCACCCTTAGCTGCACAGAAACTAGGACAAAGTGCAGAAAAAGCATAGACACATTGTAGCATTCAATCAACTGAACAGTTACTGATAGATCTGGAGTAGTTACATAATTTTGAACTGTCCCAGCCACTCAACGATCACAAACCATTTATGACATATCATCATTTTTAGAGTTATTTCTAACAATCATAGTTGCACCTTCTAAGAAGGCCTGGGCGTAGTTCGCGGAGTTTTGCTAAGCGGAACTCCACGAAGGGCCAAAAAAACTCCACGGAGTTCCGCAAGCGGCAGAGTGCTGTGCGAACTGACGTTCGCGCTGATCTTCCTGCTGCTTGGTTAGTAATTCTACCCGAGCTGCAGCTCACGCTCGCCAACTTACAGTGCGCGAGCGGGGAAAAAACTCCGCCGCGCTACGCGGAGTGGAGTTTTATGCACTTCGCAAGCTCCGCGGAGCGCGGAGTGCAGAAAACCCCGCAAATCTGCGAACAGAGTGGACTTCACTGCCCAGGCCTACTTCTAAGCGAGAGAATAAAAGATGAGGTTGTATCTTAGCTCATGAAGGTTCTAAGACCTTCTGGTTCTCCTTGTTGTACCTATTTTACCTCCCAACGTAATCCTCCATGTAAATCAAGGCACATTTCTTTTAGCATTAATCGATCTAACTGGAAAAATATTTCATTATGTGGAGTTACAATATGATGCTGTATCTGAGTTCCAAACCTGCGAGAGGGTAAGAGGACGAACCAAACCAAACAAAAGTTGAGTTAAGGCTCTGCCAGTTATTGATGTTCTGCCACTATTTATTTGGGCGGCACTTGTGTTAGCTGACCACTGAAGTTATTCCATTGCTCGTAACTGATAGAGACATTGCTAATGAAGACCATCTGTCAAACTGAGAAGGAAGGGGCAACACGTGATGTCCATATCAAATGCAGAAGGTATGGATCTGACAGAGTATGGGCTCCATCTCGTGTATGTTTTACTAGTCATGCATGGAATTCTGAACATATTGCCAAGGAGCCTGGTAACTTCAATTTGAAAGTTACTGAATTAATGATTTTTAGCATTGTGAGAAACTGTTGCAGAACCCCCCCACACTTTTTGCCTGGCTTTGATGCAACTTTGACTGAGGTATACTGGGTCCCTGCTAACCAGCTTCCCAGTACCAGTGTTCTTTCACTAAAACTATACCACAATTGACACAACTTCAGTTACCCCTATAAGTCCCTAGTAAATGGTACCCCTGTACCTAGGGCATGGGTACTGAAGAGGGTCCTCTGGGACTGCAGCACTGGTTGTGTCACCCCAGGGACACTTCACCAAGGCTATGCACTCTGCCATTACAGGCTGCATGTCTGGGTGAAGGAATATCCGACGAGTCGACATGGCACACAGCCCTGTGTGCCATGCCTCCCATGCAGTACATAAGATATAGGTAAGTCACCCCTACTGCAGACCTTTAGCCCTAAGGCAGGGTGCACTATATCCTATGTGTGGGCATATCAGCATTAAAAGATGTGCCCCTAAAATGTCCAGTCCTACGATGTTGTGAGTGAACAGGGACGCCATAAAGACTACGAGTACATGGGCTGGCAACATGAGTTTCTTAGCTCCATGATGGCTTCACTGATTTCTAAGATGTTTGGTATCAAACAACTTGACTTAATAAATCCTCACTGATGTCAGTGTTGGATTTATTAATAAATTCACACAGGAGACCCTTTTAGAGTGCACCCTCAAAATTAACCAAACAATAGTGGGCTCTCTGGACAGTTTTCACCAGCCTGCCACCCAAGACATGTTTCTGATCTTATGGGGTGAGAGCCTGCGCTCTCAGAGGACAGAACAAAATACCTGCTCTGGGCGGGTGTTTCACACCTCATCCAGGACAGGATGGCCTTCCCGGGAAGCTTGAAAGGCCATGCCACCTTTGAAATCCAATCCAGGGACCCACAGATAGTGGGGGAGGCCAAGCCCCCTTTCCTGCTCCACTTTTGGCATGAGGAAAGGCAGGAAAATTAGTGAGATGAGGAGGAGGGTCCCCCCTTAGCCTGCACCCCCCCTAGGGCAGAGCAGGCGAGGTGAACCCCACTCCTGAAATTCCACCATCTTGAGATGGTGAGAAAACCTCTAATCAGGGCTTGGGTAGTGACCCTTCCCACAGGAAGTGGTCACTAAAGGGTGTAGACACCCTAAAGTTAGATAGCCCATTGGCTATTATCTGTCGCCCCTTGTAACACCCCTAAATTCAGTATTTAGGTAGCTTCCTGAGACCTGAACCTCAGATTCATCAGACCAAAGAAGACCAGGACTAAGAAGAACCATTGCACAAGAGCAGAAGCCTTGCTGCAGAAGAAAAAGACTCCAAACTCTGCCAACTGCTCCAAGGACTCAACAATCGCTGCCTGTTGTGTCATCCTGAACATGCAAGGACTCCAAGAACCACCGAGCACCTTCAGCCTTCAATAAATCACTGAGAAGCTCGCTTGGAGTGAAGGTATCACTCCCCTGCACACCGCAGGCACCGATCCCATGAAGTCCGGTTTGCTGACTTGATGCTCCCCGATTACCTCAGTGCAACACCAAAGCAAGAAGAGGTAAAACAGCTCCGGAGGGTCAGACCTGCCTCTCCACCAAGTTTGGAGGCACCAGGACCTACCGGAGCCACGGCATACTACTACCCCGGATACCGTCCCCCAATGGTAAAAACCAAGAAGAAGAGTCCACTCCAGACTCCCAAAGCACCAGACGCAAGCCCCTGTTGAGGGACATCGAGACACCTGAGACAAACATCCTGAGTGGTCCAGCTGCCCCGAGATGGCTCTCCAAGTTGCCTGCTCCTGACCATGAGGACCCTAAAGACGCACTACATCCAAATAACCTGTTCGCTCTGCACCCTGCCCCACCAGCCCAAGCACTGGCTAACCAGCTCTGCTCCCATGGTCCCCAGGTCCTTGCAAACTCCTCCCTCTAAGGAGACCCACTGGACTTACCTGTAAGTTCACCTGTGCCGTGCATTTTCAAGTGACCCCCTTCATCTTTGCGCACCATTTTCCTAGATCCTCAGCACTCTGCTCCCGCCCGATGCGGGATGCTCCCGAACTTCTCCTGCTGGAACTTTGGACCTGGTCCCGGTGATGGAGCAAGGACTTGTAAATGAGACTTGCTCGGAAGCAATCCTTTCGTTTTAACTCACTAACGCATTACTAACAACATGTTTGTAATTAATAAATCGCATTTAGGAAAAGACACGCGGGACAGTGAAGCTTGCCTATGTGTTTACTAACGGCAATAACATGAACGAAGGACTAAAACGCACTTTAACAAGGGATCTTTACTGCGCATGCGTCTACTACATCTACATAGTATGACATACTAATGCTTGGAGGGAAAATCTTGCGCCTGCGCAATAGACAATAAAATGGCCGCTTGAAAGCTCACATGCATGGCACCTGCTTGGCTGAAATAGAAAATAAGTTTTATACTAACGCAAATGCAGAAAGGGTAATAATAAATAAAGTGGGATAGAGTAGAGGTTGGTGGTGTACAGTGAAACCATTTATTTTTGAAAATAACATTTCTTCTTTTGACTTTATTATTAGTGCGCATTTGGGCCTTCCACACTTGTCTGAATCGAGCTGACTGACTTGACCCCACGCATGCGCACCAGAGAGAGAATAAATAAAGATGAGTAAGGACTTGTCACGCGTCCAAGGCCAGCGAGGATGTGCCCTGGGAACATGAGGGTGAAGAGTTCATATGAAGGAGCTTTATTCATAACTTTGCAACATTTTGTATTAATAAAGTTTGGAGATGTATGGGAAAGGAAATGATTTAATAAAGTTTGAGGGGAGGGGTTTGAAACAATGGTTTAATGAAATAAGTGAAATGTAAGCATGGTGTGATGATCATCCCCCCCTCCCTGTCCAATCAGAGTTAGTATTTTGTAAAATTGAAACATTAATGGGTGGTACATGGTTATGGAAAGGTATAATTGAGGTAGTTTCAGTTAGTTAGTGTAGCTTATTGGGAGCCGATGATGAACTGAGCTAACACGGAGCATTTGACACGGTAGAAGAAGCACAGAAGCAGAGCTCGGGATGCTGTCGGTGCTGGGGGTGGTGCTGATGCTGTGAGACGCTGATGAAGAAATCGAATGCAGAACCATCTATTTAATTTAATGGGGTTAGAAAGAAGATCGCGGAAGAATCACGAGGAGGAAGAGAGTGTCAGAGAGGGGTGCGACGCAGTCGGTATTTAGAGAGGTGAAGTATCCTGTCCTGATTCCTGTCCTGAAGTCTTTGTCTCCTGATCTATCCCGGGGACCCTTACCAGCCCTTTGGCCAGGGGTTGGTCTTCTCACCATACTTGGTAAATATAAATACATCGTATTGATAGATGTTCTTCTCTCTCTGTCCTCTTCTTTCTGAGCATAGTTATTGTGTGAATCTGAATTTCTATTGCTTATTAATATTTGTTTGAATTGACACTCTTGCGAATGAGGGTGTTTGTACTGAAACTTTGAGATGGTTCACTCTTAATTAATTTAGATAAAGATTTTAAAACTTCCCGAGTCTGTGATTATTTCATTTAATCAAGAAATGTTTAATAAGTTATGTTAATTATCACCATCAACTAGTTCCAACTAATGGTCCATTGACCAGAGGAAAGAGCTAATTGATCAGTGAAAGGTTTAGTTAGGGAAAAGAAATAACTGGATCTTGAAGTATGAAAAGCATAAATTAAAGTTTCCAGCGGTCTACTTGGTGTTTTGTGTGGAAGTAGTTATATGGGCCCAGGTGAGTATATGGTAGTGGAGTATCTGCTGTTAGTACACCGCTGGATCAGTTTTCTGGTAGCAGAGTTATGGTTATTATCGACTAGTTTGGTGATAAGTATAGATTATTGATTTATGTTTTAACAAAAGAGTTAGCGTCTTTGTTTTATGTTGTCTGGAAAATTCCCGGGGAATGAATAGCGGGTGGCGATAGAAACCACACTGCAGTGAGGTTACTCGTCTGTTGGAATAACACTGAGAAGCTAGGTAGGGCTGGCAGTGTCAAAGTAGCGACTATTTTCTGTGAAAAAGTAAGAGTGATTGATAGCAAAGAGTTCGCTAGTGAAACTTTAGGCGTTATATCACCTAGAAAGGGTAACCCTGAAGGAGTAGCAGGTTCTTCCAAGCTAGATTGACAGCAAAAGGAGTTCGCTGGTGAAACTTTAGTCTCAAATTTCCCAAACGGGTGACATCGGAGGAGTAGATGGTTCTCTGGAGCTTATATGAAGAGTAAGCGGAAGGTTTTACTCACAGTAGAAAGAAATAAACTATCCTTTGATTTAGCGGAACAGACAGAGTAGCAAATGTTTTTATGTCGTAAATAACAAAGAATTTTAAAGAAAATATTAAGAAATAAGGTTTTCGTATTACCTTGTGAAGGGAGGGTCAGTTGTCGGAGTGGTACTGACGTCACAGTGAGCCGCGCTGGGATTGGTAGAAACAGCGGGCGTGTGACAGGAGCAGCCTTGTAAAGGAGGGGTCAGTAGTAAGGAGCAGAACTGACATCAGGAAAAAGGCCGCGCTGGCATTGGTCAGATCTCGGGCGTGGGCCTGATTTGATTGGATAGCTAATTAGAAGCCGCGCAAGGATTGGTGGAGAGAAAGATTGTATGCGGGATTTTGATTTGTCTGTTAGTACAAGACGTACAGGTAGAAGATTTCAAGGGTTTGCAGAATACAATTTCCTACATTGTTTCCCAAGGTTGTATGGAGAGAAAAGAAAGATGTCGTTTTTAAAGAAAATTAAGAATTTCTTTGTAAAGGATAAGCCTGTGTTCACTAGAGAGGGAATCCCTATTCCGCCACCGAAGACATCAGCATCTTTTATGATGATGGAAAGAGGATATCATACTTGCGTGTGGTTGGAAAACTGGATAGAATATATGAAGGATGATGGTGTGTTAGCATTTCCTAAGGATGGTACGTTTAATGGGAGGATTCTTCAGAATTTGAGATTGAAAATGAATGATTTGGAACCTAGACCTAGGTTAACTCAATATGAGGCTTTGGAAGAATGGGAGACTGAGTCATATGAACGAGAGAAATGCAGGGGTGGAAGGGATAGAGGATTCTTTCCCAGACACTTGCATGAGTCACGCGAAGGGCAGATGAAACAATGGAGGAGAGCTATGGTATCAGAAGGTTTATATCCAGTGTTAATGGCTGAGGAACAATCTGGAGGAAAGTGTAAGGAGAAAACGAAACATATGAACTCAGCAGGATATGGTGAATCAGATGACGAGTTGTTAGAGGATATTTTAATTAAAAATCCACCGCCGTATCAGGAAGCAACTAGTAAGGTTACCACAAGTGCACCAGTAATGGGAATGTCATTAACCCCACAGATTATACAATAGAGTATTGCAGGATAATGAAAGAGATGCTTTGAATAAAACTAGAGAAGAACTAGTTCAGAAGATAAGTCAATTACATTTGAATACTGAAGCCTTGACAGTACCAGTGACCATTGGTCCAGTAATCCCATTGTATGGAGATAATAAGATTTGCCAGAAACCACAACCTGTGACAGTTCCATTAAATAGTCCTAGAAAAGAAATAATAATTACAGATGATCAGGTTAGCGATAGTGAGTCAATTATTTCATTAATGGATCTCCTAATGTGGAACCTTTGACGGAAACTCCAAAGAGAGTTACGCCTATGAATTTGAGAGAAAGAAGACCTTTGGTTCATGCTGGAACTGGAGGCGCAACAGTAGTCACCTCTGAAGAAATAGAAAGATGGGCACAGGAAAGAGATAATCAGAACCCAACACCAAGGATTTTAGACATCAGCAGATTGAAAGTGGAATTGGAAGAGATGATGACAGGATGTGTGGGTACGGAGAGATTGAACGCTTATAATGATGAGGAATTATTATTTTTATGTAAGAGTATAACCAGGAGAGCGAGAGTATTTCATGAGAGATTGACTGAAGTTGCTTCAGAGATTGGAATAGACATAGGGAAGTCAAAGTTGTTACAGAAACCATATTGAGTGGACTTTACTGATAAGGATTTAGAAAGCGTAAATGCTTCTGGAAAGAGCATGAACATTTTGCGAAAATGGGGAGACATTGATAAATGGAGAATTAAATGGATAAGAAAGAAAGAGGAAGTACAAGCGAGAGAAGCAGCAGCTGCATTTCCAGTAAGAGAAACAACCAAAGTGGAAAAATTGTGTCCAATGAGAGAGGTTCCTAGAGGTGGATATGTTCATGTTCCTTGGAGTAGACAAGATATTTTATCATTTACAAATGATTTTCCAAAGCTAAGAGAGAAACCAGTTGAATGGTACAAACAGGTAGAGAGATTTGTGAAGGTTTCAAAAGTTTTATTGAAGGATTTGGATGATCTATTTGATATAGTGGTACCTGCTGATTTATGGACAGAATGCAAAATTACAATTGATTGGCCTAATAATGAGGAGAATGCTAGAGATTCAAAGACAGGAGCACGCTCGGAAGAGGTGATGAAAAAGTATCACCAAGTGATTACGTATTTGAAAGGGAAAATTCCTTCTAAAGAAACAGATTGGGTAAAAATAGATAGAACAACACAAGAACCAAATGAATCTGTACATGCATATTATGAAAGGTTGTTACAGGTGTTTAAGCAGTATAGTGGTTTTGAGAATATCGGTGACAAGGATATGGGACATTTTGTGTATCGGTTTGTATATGGTTTGAAACCAGAAATCAATCAGATGATACAGCAGCACATGTTATGTTGGCAAAGCAAGACAGTGGATGAGATTTTAAAGTATGCGAAATATTGTGGAGATGACATTGAAGCCAGGCGTAGGAAGCTAAAAGAGAAAATGATGTGGGCACAAGTTAAATTGGCAGAACAGCAAGAAGAGAAAACAAATTACCAAAATAATAATCAAGTGAAAGAACAGAGTCAGAATAATCAAGGAGCAAAAGGTAATGAATATAAGGGACGAATGGACAGAGAAGAAGCGAAAAAGAAGTTTCCTTGTCATGCGTGCGGAAAGCTTGGACACTGGAAGAACGAGTGTAAGAGTACTCAGAATAATAAGAGTAATAATGGGCCAAATCAAAATTTAATCCCACAGATGCAGAATGAAGTACTTATGAATCAGCAGCAGCAGGTAGTTACACCACAATATCAGGTGCCACCAGCTCCTACGCCAAATTTTGTGAATCATCAAAGTTTCAGTGCGAACACCGGATTTCAAGGAGAAAGTGGTAAGAATAATAGAACAATTACACAATATTTTTTACAGAATGATGAAGAACATTCAGATGTCACACAATGATGGTGCCTGAGGGGGGAGGAAGAGGAGTGCGTGCTTTGCGCATCCTGGCCGGTAGATCAGTCATGTCCATTTGTTGATGGGAAAGTAGAAGGTAAAGACATTACTTTCCTATTGGATACTGGTGCTACCAGGTCTACTGTGAGAACAGCAGACATGCCAAACCTACCCCTCTCGGGAGAATCAATCCAAGTTGTAGGCGTGTCAAACCAACAGATTAGAACCCCAATCACATTGGAAATTTTAAGGAAATGCATTGGTTCATAGTTTGCGATTCCAGTCCAGTAAATCTGTTGGGAAGAGATCTTTTGTGCAAGATGAATTGCACGATCTATTGTACACTGGATGGTGTCGCTTTCCAAACCCCTGATGAAGACGTGGTATACAAGATGATGTTAGCCAAACAGGGAACAGAAGTAGATGAAATGTTTTCACTAATAACTGAGAATGAATTATCAGAAGAGTTGAGAACCACAGTTAATCTAGAAGTGTGGGATTTTACAGGAAAAGACATTGGGCTAATGACAAATATAGACCTAGTTAAAGTGACAGTGAAAGAAGGTGCAGTGTATCCAAACACCCGACAGTACAAGATGAGTCCAGAAGTAAAGGCAGGAATTATTCCAGAAATTGAACGAATGGTTAAACAAGGTATTTTAAAAGAAGTGATGGGTAGTCCCTGCAATTCGCCAATAATGGGACTGAAAAAGCCTAGCGGAAAGTACAGAATAGTGCAGGATTTACGGAAAATAAATAAAATTGTAGTGCCATGTTGCCCAATAGTGCCAAATCCAGTAGTGATCCTTTATTAGATACCCTGGAATGCAGGTTGGTTTACAGTAATTGATTTATGCCAAGCGTTCTTTTGTATTCCTTTGCACCCAGACAGCCAGTATCTTTTTACGTTTAAGTTTGAGGATCATATTTACGCATGGTGTCGAGTTCCTCAAGGGTACACAGAGAGTCCTTCAATTTTTAATCAGATTTTGAAAAAGTGGCTAGAGTCATTGATTATGCCTGGAAAATCTGTTTTGGTCCAGTACATTGATGACCTACTGGTGGCATCAAAAACACGAGAAGATTGTGTCACAGACACAATTGCATTGCTGAATCATTTGGCTGAAGGAGGACACAGGGTGTCTCCAGAAAAGTTACAATTCTGTCAACGAGAAGTTAGATATTTAGGGCATAAAATAGAAAGAGGAGTTAGAAAAGTGACACCGGAAAGAATAAAAATAATCAAAGAAATGCAATTGCCACAGACTCAAAGAGAAATGAGAATGTTTCTAGGAGTGGTTGGATACTGTAGGCAATGGATTCATGGTTTTTCGATGTTAGCAAAACCATTAATACAGATGACCGGAAAAGAGCAAAAGATCCGATTGATAGGAATGATGACTGCATAGAGGCATTTGTGAAACTAAGAAACTGTTTGTGTGAGGCTCCTGCTTTGAGTATGCCCGATTATTCAAAAGACTTTGCTTTGTTTTGCTGTGAGAGAGAAAATTGTGCACTTTCAGTTTTAACACAGAGACATGGATTGAGTTGATGTCCAGTGGCATATTTTTCAGCTACATTGGACCCAGTGGCATCAGCATTGCCTGGCTGCCTAAAAGCAGTAGCTGCTACTTGTATGAGTCTGGAGCAAAGTGAGTCGATAGTGATGGGACATCCGGTAAAAGTTTTTGTTCCACACTCAGTTGAGATTCTTTTGACAAGAACAAGAACACAGCATCTCACCCCTAGTCGATTGACTAAGTATGAAAGAGTGATTTTGTGAGCTGAGAACGTGACTGTGATAAGGTGTACGATCATGAACCCAGCTACCCTACTGCCAGACCCCTGCGATGAAGAAGTGAGAGATGAGAGTGATCATGATTGTTTGGACATGACTGAGTTATGCACAAAGCCCCGGCCGGACATAAAAGAGACACCGTTGAAAGAGGCTGACCATGAGTTATTTGTAGACGGTTCCTGCCTCAGAACACAAGAAGGAGGACTAAGTGCTGCATATGCTGTTTGTAAAATATCTGGGGTAATTGAAGCATCCTGTTTACCTGGGGTCAAGTCTGCACAAGTAGCTGAATTGGTTGCCTTAACAATTGCATGCAAAAAGGGGAAACATTGGAGAGTAACCATATTTACGGACAGTCAATATGGGTTCGGGGTTGTGCACGACTTCGGCCAGCTCTGGATGCAGAGGGGATTTCTGACTTCTTCAGGATCTCCTATCAGAAACAGCAAAAATGTGAAGGATTTGTTGAAAGCATTACAATTGCCAAAAGAGATAGCAGTTGTAAAATGTGCTGCACATCGGTCAGGAAATGACTATGTGACTGCTGGCAATAATTATGCTGACCAAGTGGCCAAATACTGTGCCAAAAATACAGTGGCCATAAACCGAAGAATTGAAACGGGTGAAACCAGATGCCAACTTATGTTTTTCTCAGTACCAGAAACATGGGATGAGATTAGACAATTGCAGGAAGAAGTTGAGGAAAAGGAAAAGGAAATTTGGATAAAGGCAGCTTGTACAAAGAGACCACATGATGAGGTATGGGTGTACTTAGATGGAAGACCAGTCATGCCAGATTGTTTGCTTTCAAAAATGGCAAGAGTGTATCATGGAGCAACACACATAGGGAGAGATTCAATGATCAGGCTATTCAGACAGAGTTGGTACAATCCGAAATTCAGGGTAGTCGCAGAGAGCCTTTGCCAAAGATGCCTAACCTGTCAACAGCAAAATCCAGGTAGAAAGACAGTGGTAAGCTGGGGAAAGATTGGGAAGGCAGAAGGACCCTTCACTAGATTACAGTTAGATTTTATTGAATTGCCCCCATGCAATGGACTGAAATATATACTTGTCACAGTATGCCTTTTCTCAAGATGGGTGGAAGCCTATCCCACTCGAAGAAATGACAGTCTTACAGTTGCAAAATTGCAAAATTGTTGTTGAAGGAGTTAGTTCTGCGATTTGGTTTTCCAGTCACTTTGGAATCAGATAGAGGCCCTCATTTTAATAATGAAATAATTCGATTAATCTGTGCTGCATTTAACATTGAACAAAAACTGCACTGTGCTTATCATCCAGAGGCTTCTGGAATTGTTGAGCAAATGAATGGCACAGTCAAGTCAAGATTGGGAAAGGTGTGTGCATCCACAAAGCTGAAATGGCCAGATGCATTACCTCTTGTATTGATGGGTCTCAGAAGTATTCCAGACAGTAAAACAGGAATGAGCCCACATGAGATTCTCATGGGAAGAGCCATGAGACAGGCATTTATTCCTGGAAATAAACTAATGAGTATAACTGATGATCTGGTATTGGACTATTGCAAAGGATTGGCTGAAATGATGCGTTCTGTCTCTCACCAGGCTGGAGAAGACGCAGTCGAAAGACAGCCAGACCAAGCGCATGATTTGAATCCTGGAGATTGGGTGCTAGTGAAGAAACACGCAAGAAAGTCGTGCCTAGCACCAAGGTGTGACAAACCGCGGCAAGTCATACTAGTCACTACCACAGCAGTGAAGTGTGCAGGTTTGCCAAATTGGATTCATGCCAGCCATACCAGAAGAGTTCCGAGCCCATCAGAACAACAAGAGCAACCACTGACTGAACAGGCTGAAGCGTCAGGAGTTGTAAACTGTGAAATTGAAGAATCTAGAGTAATAGATTCTGAAAGACAACCATATGACGAACAGCCAAGTACAAGTCAGGAAGACTGGATACCAGTGATTGAATAATTGATGATGTCATTGAAACCAGAAGAAGAACAGAACTGAAAAGACAGGAAAGTAGTCAGGAAGAGACAGGGAAGAAGAACACACTCAGGTGGAAAATAAAAAAGACTTTCGCGAACCTGAGGAGGGAAAAATAGAAGAACACGTTCAGGCGGAAGAAGAAAAGTTTGAATTAAGACCTGAACAGGATCAGATAGAGTTAGAAGAACAGGTTCAGGCAGAAGAAGAAAGGTTTGAAGTAAGACCTGAACAGGGTCAGATAGGATTAGAAGAACAAGCTCAGGAAGAAGAAGAACAAAATACGGTAGGACCTGAGCAGGTGGAAGTAAAAGAAGGTACAAGCACAGAAAACAGAGAAACAGAACAGATTGTGCCTAGAATAAATGAAATAAAAAGAACTTTACAGGGAGATAAAGAAGGTGAAAACGCAGTGCAAATCAAAAGAATCAGAAAGGGAGACAATTGGCCAACTGGAGTAAAGAAACTAAAATATCACTTGAGAAAATCTGAAAAGAGACCAGAACAAGTAAACGAAGTCACAAGTCAAACACAATCTAAACAAACTTTGGCAAAGATAACTCGAAGAAGTCCAAGATTGAGAAATTTAAACAGGAGATACAAGGCTCCTGAATGGACTTACGTCATACTCGAGGAATTTGAATCCCTAGATCTGACTGATGAAACAGAAGAAATTCATATTGTTCAGATTGATGAAAGCAAATTGAGGCCTCCTTAAAAACAAAAAGGAAAATCAAACTGACAAAGAAAAGATAAGAGAAAAGAAATTTTCTCAGGAGTAAAATGGCAGAAATTGAAGTTACCAGGAAACCAAAACATGGATTAAAAGGAAAGTGTTTTAGATTTTGTTTTTGTAGTATTTTGTTAGCAGCATTAGTATGGTTATTCCTAACAGTAGGAGTACCTTTGTTAATGAAAACAAGTGACAAGAATAATACAGATACTAATGTTAAGGTGGATAGAATAAAAGAAACTGAATTAGAAATAGGGGTAGAAGATGAAGCAAACTATCATAATGAATCAGACTATAATACGTCCTCTAATGTGTTTATTAAATTATTATTTCAATATGTTAGTACTATGGAGATTAATAATTGCTACGTGTGTATGAAGTTACCCTCATCAGTATCAGAAGGGATGACGTATCACCATATACCTTTAACATATGGTGTGTCATGTAGTATTTTATCAAGTTTATTTTATGCTACAGGGAGACTTCAATATTTTTATTCAGACATAGATATAGTATTTTCTGAATTACCTATTAGAAAGAATATGAATCCAGTAGTTAGTAGTAAAAATGCACAGTTTATGGGTGAATTTTTCTTAACAATGAGTTCAATAGATTTAGTTCAAGCACATAAAGATAATCTAACATGTACATTAAGAAAAGAAGAAAAAGATTTTTGGGATTTAGTAGAAGAAAGGAGACAGGATTTAATAAAGAAGGCAACTGAACAGAAAACCCATGTACCTCCATGGGTTGGGAAAGAGGGAATCTATGCAAGTGGCAAGGCTCATGCTGCGTGGTCCCTGGATTTTGTGAAAAGGGGAAAATTCTGCCTCCATAGATTAAAGACAGATTATAACAATAATTACATTGGTTCCAGTGAATGTGAACATAACTTCCTAATATTAGGAGGATGGGGACTAAAAGGGGGAACTGATCCTGTGTTTCCAGGAGTGTATTATGTTTGTGGGAGCAATGCCTATTATAGGTTACCTGCAAGATGGTACGGGAGTTGCTACTTTGGAATAGTTTTTCCAAAGATCTATCATGTAGATAAAATCAGTGGAACCAATGGAAATTCTAATGGACTAACAAGTAGAAGAAGAGCTAGATTTTCTGAAATTGTAGGAGACATTTTTAGTGCACTGATACCCTCAGTTGGAGTCATTCTGAATTCACAGAAAATGTGTAAGTTGATCGTCTTTATACAGACACTGCAGGAGGATTCTTAATGATTAACACAGAAATAGTTGCAATCAGGTCTATGGTTTACAGAACCGTCTTGCTCTTGATATATTATTAGCAAAAGAAGGTGGAGTCTGTGGCATGTTGAAAATTCAACATTGCTGCACTTATATTCCGGACAAGAGCAGAGAAATTAAAGGATATATTGAAAACATTACAAGAATGCCTAAAGACTTGACCCAACTGGAGGTTGACAGTGTATGGGGAAGACTAACAAAAAGTATAACATCAATAGGGAAATGGTTTGTTGGTTTTGGGAAGGGTTTCCTAGGTCAAATAATAATACCATTAGTTATGATAATAACAGTAGTGATGATAATAATGATTACATATAAGTGTTGTAGAAGAGGTAGGAAAGAGAAAGTACATTTTGAAAGAAAAGGAAAGGGACAGAAACGAAAAAGAAAATATGATGAAATACAGCTGGAAGAAATGAAAGGCAGATTATATAAGAAAATGAGAGATTTAGAAGGAAACGAGTTGATTGATGAAAAATTGAGAGGAGAAATAGAGAAAACTGAGAAGTGCTAAAGTTGGTATCTGGGATGGGATGGGGAATTTTGTGATGGCTTAATATGCCATCAGAGAGGGGATTGATGGAGCAAGGACTCGTAAATGAGACTTGCTCGGAAGCAATCCTTTCGTTTTAACTCACTAACGAATTACTAACAACGTGTTTGTAATTAATAAATCGCATTTAGAAAAAGACACGTGGGACAGTGAAGCTTGCCTATGTGTTTACTAACGGCAATAACATGAACGAAGGACTAAAACGCACTTTAACAAGGGATCTTTACTGCGCATGCGTCTACTACATCTACGTAGTATGGCGTACTAATGCTTGGAGGGAAAATCTTGCGCCTGCGCATAGACGATAAAATGGCCGCTTGAAAGCTCACATGCATGGCACCTGCTTGGCTGAAATAGAAAATAAGTTTTATACTAACGCAAATGCAGAAAGGGTAATAATAAATAAAGTGGGATAGAGTAGAGGTAGTGGTGTACAGTGAAACCATTTATTTTTTAAAATAACATTTCTTCTTTTGACTTTATTATTAGTGCGCATTTTTGCCTTCCCGACTTGTCTGAATCGAGCTGACTGACTTGACCCCACGCATGCGCACCAGAGAGAGAATAAATAAAGATGAGTAAGGACTTGTCACGCGTCCAAGGCCAGCGAGGATGTGCCCTGGGAACATGAGGGTGAAGAGTTCATATGAAGGAGCTTTATTCATAACGTTGCAACATTTTGTATTAATAAAGTTTGGAGATGTATGGGAAAGGAAATGATTTAATAAAGTTTGAGGGGAGTGGTTTGAAACAATGGTTTAATGAAATAATTGAAATGTAAGCATGGTGTGATGATCATCCCCCCTCGCCTGTCCAATCAGAGTAAATATTTTGTAAAATTGAAACATTAATGGGTGGTACATGGTTATGGAAAGGTATAATTGAGGTAGTTTCAGTTAGTTAGTTTAGCTTATTGGGAGCCGATGATGAACTGAGCTGACACGGAGCATTTGACACGGGAGAAGAAGCACAGAAGCAGAGCTCGGGATGCTGTTGGTGCTGGGGGTGGTGCTGATGCTGTGAGACGCTGATGAAGAAATCGAATGCAGAACCATCTATTTAATTTAATTGGGTTAGAAAGAAGATCGCGGAAGAACCACGAGGAGGAAGAGAGTGTCAGAGAGGGGTGCGACGCAGTCATCGGTATTTAGAGAGGTGAAGTATCCTGTCCTGATTCCTGTCCTGAAGTCTTTGTCTCCTGATCTATCCCGGGGGACCCTTACCAGCCCTTTGGCCAGGGGGTTGGTCTTCACACCATACTTGGTAAATATAAATACATCGTATTGATAGATGTTCTTCTCTCTCTGTCCTCTTCTTTCTGAGCATAGTTATTGTGTGAATCTGAATTTCTATTGCTTATTAATATTTGTTTGAATTGACACTCTTGCGAATGAGGGTGTTTATACTGAAACTTTGAGATGGTTCACGCTTAATTAATTTAGATAAAGATTTTAAAACTTCCTGAGTCTGTGATTATTTCATTTAATCAAGAAATGTTTAATAAGTTATGTTAATTATCACCATCAACTAGTTCCAACTAATGGTCCATTGACCAGAGGAAAGAACTAATTGATCAGTGAAAGGTTTAGTTAGGGAAAAGAAATAACTAGATCTTGAAGTATGAAAAGCATAAATTAAAGTTTCCAGCGGTCTACTTGGTGTTTTGTGTGGAAGTAGTTATATGAGCCCAGGTGAGTATATGGTAGTGGAGTATCTGCTGTTAGTACACCGCTGGATCACCGGCATCGACCTAAAACAAAAAAGTGAACTTCGTGAAAGCATTGCCTGATTTTATATCCATTTTTGGCCTGTTTCCCCATTGTTTCTTATGGTGCATAATTGCGCACAAAAGTGATATATTTTCCTAACTTTGAAAAATCGTAACTCTGAAAGTACTTACCTTAGAACTATGTTCTTGGTCTTAGAAAATAAATAAGAATCGACTTTGTTTTTATAAATTGGTATTGTATTTATTCTTGAGTATGTTTCTCATTTATTGCCTCTGTGAGTACAATAAATGCTTAGCACTACCCTACCATAAGGCTAACTGCTTTCCCACACTACCACAAAAAGAGCATTAGAATTATCCTCTTTGTTCTATTTGGGGATTCTCTGGACTCTTTGCAGAGTGTACTTCTTTTTATATAGAGAGCCAGCTTCCTACAAGCATCTTGAAATGGCTAACAACCCTTAGCTGTAGCTGGGCACATTCTTTCACATTCTTTCAGCTGCAGATGTTTGATTGAGAACTAAGAAGAATCTCCTGGGTGATGGCCTTGTGCTGATTCATGACATTTGTTAGCATATCCTTTGTATTCTTATACTGCTTGGAGTGAATTGCCATGTACTGATTGATGGATGTGTGAGGACCTTCACAGCTGGTACAGATGGTGGTGGATGATAACCTAAGGCAGAGTAAAAAGGGATGAAGCCCAAAGAGGAACGAGGCTCATGGTTAGAAGTAAATTTCCCAAAACAAGGAGAGACACCCTACTGTGCCAAAAGGGACAGGGTAAGTATACTACTAGAAACAAAAATAAATTGCCTTTTGTGCTGTGACTTTACTGGCGCATAAGACTGCTAAAAATCAAGGACCAGAAGATGCACTAATCAATTATATAAAACATGAAAAAGGCTTAATCTGGACAATTATTCATAGTTCTCAAGAATTACTACAGGTTTTACTGCATCTATAAAATAAATTCATTTTTATGTATTACTATCAATTAAAACATATCCTTTTTTCATGTAAAAGTTATTCATGTACATAGTAACACAAATTCACATTTAATACACAATCCACATCACTTATTATTTCATTAACAAATCTTCTTGTTGTAACCCAATTTATACAACACTCTATTAATATTCAAGTCTCATAAGCACATCTTAAAAACCCTTATACACAAAATGTATTTTCTGCATAAACACATATTAAAAACTCTTAGAAAAATTGTATTTTCTGCTTCTTCACTGTAAAAACATGTTCATTATAAAATTTCTACATGTCCTACTTTTAAATACCATTCACCCTACCCTGTGGGCAATAGGGCCTACCTTAAGGGTGTCTTATTAATATTTAAAAGAATGTTTAGGCCTGTCAAAAGGTTTATTTTAACAGGTTAAATTTGCAGTTTAAAACTGCGTAAATAGACTACAGTGGCATGCGTGGAGACATGCTTTACTCTGTCACTGTTATGGTTGGCACAAAAGGTACTACAGACCACTGGCAACATTTAAGTTAGAGGCCCTGGGTGCACTTTGTACCATATGCCTGGGATTTGCAGGTGAAGTAAATGAACCAATCAGGTATTTACCAATCTCTGCATGTTTAAAGGGGGAGCACAAACACCTTACTCTGGTTAGTAGGGGTAAAGCGCAGAGTCCTATAGCTAAGAAAAACCGTCTAGGCAAAAATCTGGGGGAATACCACGCAAAAGATGCTCAGTTCCAACAGCCACGATAGATGGAAAAGAGACAGATATTTTAAAATTGTCATTGCATAAATGAGGAAAGAAAGCGTAGAAGGAAATGAAGTTGTCCTGAGAGTCAGGTCTTCATTCCAACCTGGGTACAAATTTGGTGTGGTGATTGTGCACCTGCAAATTACAATAGTGCGATGTGCAGTAATAAGATGTTGTTCAATCAGCACGCTGCTCTGGATTTCAGACCTCATAAAGGGGGGACAAAAACTCAAGGTACCTTTTGTGTCCAAGATATAATCATGAATCAGGTGCAAATGGCAGGGACCCCTTGAATTTAGTTATTGAGTTGAAATTAGGGGTTTAGTGTTAGAGGAGAACAGTAGTTGGCCCATGGTACAGCTGTAGGACCATGCCTACTGGTAATAGGATGGACCAGCACTGCAAGTAACATAGAGAAAAGGGGATCAGAAAGGTTTGATGAGAACCCTTAGAGAGCTTTAGCAGTAGTACCCATGGGATTGAGGGTCAAACGTAAAGTTGAATGGTTGTTTGTATCGAAGGCAGCTAAAACATCACATCAAGAAGCGTATGGATCAAAGCTAGGGTTTGGTGGTGAGCTGCAGTAATAACGTTAGTGATGTATGTGATGGCCCAAGCTCCCCTCTCACCTACTGTGCAACACCAACCCACTACCCAATGGATGAGGATTTGGGCAGGGTATTCCGCCAAGACGTGGGGAAACAGCATGGATTTGGACCCAGTATTCGTAGATCCATGTGTTAGTTCAATCTAAGGAGAGTAGCTCATAGTCCCTGGTGATAGGTACAAGAGACTTGCAATGATGGCCTTAGTGTGGGTTGACACCTGGCTCACTGAGTCAATCCTGATCTAATTGAGCCCATAGCTGGGAGCTGTAAATCGCTGCTGGTGGAAGATAAACCACAGAAGCTTTAGGGTTTGGGTGAACTGCTGGGATCATTGTATGCACTATAGATACACAAGGGGCTCCTTGTGACACGCTGTGACTGGCAGGAGATAGGATCGGTAGCAGGTGAATGTGATGTCAGATATAGAGGCCAGACAGATCAAAAGTTTTTCTGCCTTTTCAAAGAAGGTTTCTCTTTTTTTTAAGATTCATTGAAAGACACCTTATTAAAGGCTCCTATTCAGTGAAAAGGAGAGAAGAATGTAGGAGGATTGAAAGAGTTAATGAGTTAAGCAGGAAACTATTTAGAAAGGTTTATAGCTCCTAAGAGTCCCACAGTCTATTTTGAGATCCCGCCCCCTACAAAAGATCAAATACAGCAAATATAATGCGGAAGAAGCCAGAAAAGAGCCACCGTGTGGTGATTGTGGAGAAGAAGTGAGAAGTTAGGTATCCAGAACCATGTGAAGAGTACAATGGGCACTTGTGACTCGAAGGGCTTCTTGGTCAGCCTCGGAGAGGGGAGATTCCTTCTTTAGAGAAGAACTGTGGACACCTGAAAATGATCTGCAAAAAGGTTGGCCTCTGTGAGTAGTATCAAAGGTTGAGTGGAAAGCTGATGGAAGGATGCTGGCAATAAGTCTAACCACTGGCAATCTCTTGGGTATCATTCCAACCCATCGTTCTTTTGCCCACCATGACACCTCAAATTAGACCCAGCCATATGCAAATCAGTCTTGACCTTGCTTCAGTAGCAACAGTCCTGCCCAGATTGCCAAGCAAGGTCCTCTCTGAGCTGGAAAACAATCAACCTAAGACCTCTTTAGCCCTGATTGGGGCTTGATGGGTTGGAATGACCCCAAGTGATTGTCACTGGTTAGACCTATTGCAAGCATCCTCCCATCTCCTTTTGTGAGTTTGATGAATGGAATGTGACCCAGAATAATTGCTAGTGGGAGAGACCATTTCAAGCATTTCACTTTTAGCATTACGATGTGAGACTCACAAAGTGCAAAGAGTACGCCCATGTTCAATCCACCGTAGGATTTAAGTTACATCCCCCGATGAGGTTTAAAAAGGACTAAACTGTCCCAGGGTAGCTTTGGTTTCTTGTGGAGGAGATATGGCCTGACAGATCAGGTCACACTGTTGCTATTGGAGTGGGACCAAGCCTGGTTTGTCTAAGATTGATTTGTGTGTTTAGTGGGACAGGAAGCAAAATCAATGGATTGGAATGCAATCCAGAATAACTACCAGTTGCTGAGGTTATTTCAAGCATTTCTCCAGTCACTTTTGTTGTTTTTCTAAGTGGGTGAACTATGGTCGAAGGCCATGCCCAGACACTTGCTGTGCAATAGGACTAAAGCTGTATCTTACTCATGAGGCGCACCAAGGGAGAAACTGGTCTGGAGCTGCCTTTAAACTTGTTCAGAAGGGAGTGGGAGGGGCCAAGACACAGTAGTGTGGGCTGGACTATTCCTATTGGAGGAGATCGAAGCCTGATTTGCATACAGTTAGCAGTGAATAAAAAATGATTGATTTGAATGTGGCTTAGATTAATTACCAATGGCTGAACTTCAAGAAGTCTACCCATTGCCTCTACATAGGAATCACCGCACAACTGGGCATGCTTATTGTGTCAGATGGCGGTATTACTTTTCCCTGTCAGTAGGGAAGTTCTTGAGGAAGCATGCCACGACACCCTCACTTCGATATTCGAGCTTATGTTAGGTAGGGAGGCCCGAGGGTTGCTGCTGCGCAAAATAGATGGGAGCTATTATAAGAAGGTACGATTTAAGGTTATGCATAGCGCATGGGAGGTATGGAAGAAAGTACAAAAAGCCATGTTAATACCGAAATTAAATTATTATACACCATTATGGCGATCACATGCATTACCGCCAGCATTTTATGATATGATGGGAAGGTACTGGGAACAACTTGGCCTAAAAACAATTGGAGATATATTTGAAGCAGATCAGCTACTCTCCTTTGGTACCCTTCAGCAGAAGTACGGGATTCCAGCTTTTAAATTCATATTTCCATATTTTAAATATGCTCAAATTCAGAAAAGTTTAGCTGGTCGCAGGCCATTGTTATCACCTGGGGGTAAAATCCCTCTAATAGAGCAAATAGCAGGGAGCGGTAAAAGAATCAAGAACATTTATGGTACTTTGTTACAAAGCACACAGGATGATTTGGAGAAAAATGAAACCATGTGGGCAGTAAAATTAAATGATCCAGATGTTGATTTGTATAAGGCTCTGCTATTAGCGGACAAAATCTTCCGCTCTACAAACCTAAAGGCACAACATTATAACACCTTATTTAATGTTTATTTTACTCCCGCTAAACTTTTTAAGTGGGGTAAAAAGAGGATGACAAGTGTCCAAGATGTGGGGAAGGACCGGCTACCTTGACTCATATGTTTTATGATTGTGATAGGCTGCTATCAGTTAAAAATGAGATGGTAAGGTTTTGGGAGGGGCTGCTAGGGCAAAAGATTAACCTATCCCCTACCCTGATGATAATGGGTCATGACAATAGTTTGGGCCTAGATACGGAGGAAGAATATTTCTTATTTATTTGTGTAGCGGTCCTCAGGATACTTTTAGCATCGAGGTGGAAGGATGTGGATCCCCCCACATTCCAAATGTGGTTAGCACGCCTCCTAGGGGTTCATAACCAGGAGTCCACACTTTATTCACGCCGGGGCAGAGAGTTGAGAAAGCTGGGGCTGGCAATCTGGGCACCCTTAGCTAGGTGGAGAGAGAACATTCAACGCCCGGACACCAGTAGGATAGAGGGAGTGGGGTAGGCATCTAGTTCGGACTGATATCCTTTCTGAATTATTAGACGCAAAAGGGTCTCAGGCCAAGGTAGCCACCATGATTTTATTATCCTATGTATATACCTTTCCCTGTATAGTATTGTCCACTTTTATGCCTTTTATCGGTCCCTATGTGTGTATGATTATGAGTTGCCAAACATTCTAACGGATAACAATGGTTCTTTTTATACGTGCTATTTATTTATTTCTCCTATTTTGACATTGTAAATAAGATATGACGTATATATGTATGAATTGTTAAATATTATTGTAATTGGTTCCACGGGTATTTAATAAAAAAATAAAAATTAAAAAAAGGAATCACCTCACAACTCTTACAGAGACTTCAGACCATACAAAACGCTGCAGCCAGACTCATCCTCGGCCTCCCCTGATGAACCCTGATCCCACCCCACCTCAGGCAACTCCACTGGCTCCTCGTTCAGAAGAGATGCCAATTCAAGCTGCTGATCCACGCACACAAAGCTCTACACAACCAAGCACCTGCATACAATAACCACTGCTTGAACTTCCACCAACCGTTGAGAAGTCTACGCTCTGCCTCCCTCTCACTTACACATACTCCTGCATCTACCGAAACAGAAGTGGAGTATGCTCCTTCTCCCACATCGCAGCAAAGACCTGGAACAGCCTCCCCACGCACCTCACTTCTGGAATTCTGAAGGGCCCTCAAGACCTGGCTGTTCGAATAAGCCTCAGGGACCTGCGAGAGCACGAATACTCTATTGGGTGATGAGCTGCGCTTTACAAATCCTGATTGATTGATTGCTTTTTCTAAGTGTGATGCCCTCAGTTCAATGAGTATGGGAAGGTTTGCGTGCCATGCTCGCAGTGCCATAGTATTAAAGTCAGTAATAGTACAGCAGCTTGGTTGAAATGGGTAATGCAAGGTACCACCGGCAGGGGCTGGAGGGGCAGCCGGGGCAACAGCGTCAGTGGGAAGAAGGTGAGCTTTGTTAGGGTCCTCGGACCTTGTTGTGTGGGGGATATGGGTGGGAGATGAGAGGAGACAAGATTGTTCCCTGGAATAAATTAGCCCTGTGTGTGGGGAGGGCTGGGCACAGACTGAGGGTGGGAGGGTGGTTGGACCAGGTCGAGTTGGTGGAGTTAGGAAGTTGGCCATCGGTGTCTGTGGGGAGGATGAGATCAAACCCTGACCTATGTCCTGGGTGGAAGGTGCGGGGACATGTTGAGGGCTAGACTAGGGTCGAAGGTTAAATACTCTGAGGTGGACAGAGCCTGGCAAAACTCGCTCAAAAATTTGAATTTCAGCAACAACTCATTTGACCTGAGAGGCTATATGTCTAGGTGATGCACCAGTGAGCAGTGCAAGACAGGTGTTTTCTGTGGTGAGCTAGGGAGCATTGCAAGGCAGGTGTCTGCTGTGGTGAGCCAGGGAGCAGTGCAAGGCAGGTCTGTCTGCTGTTGTGCGCCAGGGGGCAGTGCAAGGCAGGTGTGTCTGCTGTGGTGAGTCAAGGAGCAGTGCAAGGCAGGTGTGTCTGCTGTGGTGCGCCATTGAGCATTGCAAGGCAGGTGTGTCTGCTGCGGTGCGCCAGAGAGCAGTGCAAGGCAGTTGTCTGCTGTGGTGAGCCAGGGAGAAGTGGAAAGCAGGTGTCTGCTGTGGTGAGCCGGGGAGCAGTGGAAGACAGGTGTCTCTGTGGTGAGGCAGGGAGCAGTTGAAAGCAGGTGTCTGCTGTGGTGAGGCAGGGAGCAGTGGAAGCCAGGTGTCTGCTGTGGTGTGCCAGGCAGCAGGGAAAAGCAGGTGTCTTCTGTGGTGAGCCAGGGAGCAGTGCAAGGCAGGTCAGTCTGCTGTGGTGCGCCAGGGAGCAGTGAAAGGCAGGTGTCTGCTGTTGTGAGCCAGGGAGCAGTGGAAGGCAGGTGTCTTCTGTGGTGAGCCAGGGAGCAGTGTACAGCAGGTCTGTCTGCTGTGGTGCGCCAGGGAGCAGTGAAAGGCAGGTGTCTGCTGTGGTGAGCAAGGGAGCAGTTGAAATCAGGTGTATGCTGTGGTGAGCCAGGGATCAGTGGAAGGCAGGTGTCTGCTGTGGTGAGCCAGGGAGGAGTTGAAAGCAGTTGTCTGCTGTGGTAAGCCAGGAAGCAGTAGATGGCAGGTGCTTGCTGCATTGAGCCAGGGATCAGGGGAAAGCAGGTGTCTGCTGCGGTGAGCTAGGGAGCTGTGCAAGGCAGGTGTGTCTGCAGCTGTGCGCCAGGGAGCAGTGCGAGGCAGGTGTCTGCTGTGGTAAGCCTGGGAGCAGTGGAAGGCAGATGTCTGCTGTGGTGAACCAGGGAGCATTGCAAGGCAGGTTTGTCTGCTGTGGTGGACCAGGGAACAGTGGCATGCAGGTTCAGCTGTGGTGAGGCAAGGAGCAGTGGAATGCAGGTGTCTGTTGTGGTGCGCCAGGGAGCAGTGCAAGGCAGGTGTCTGCTGTGGTGAGCCAGGGAGCAGTGCGAGGCAGGTTTCTGCTGTTGTGAGGCAGGTAGCAGTGAAGGCAGGTGTCTGTTGTGGTGAGCCAGGGAGCAGTGGGAGGTGGTTGTCTGCTGTGGTGAGGCAGGTAGCAGTGCAAGGAGGTGTCTGCTGTGGTGCGCCAGGGAGCAGTGCAAGGCGGGTGTGTCTGCTGTGGTGCGCCAGGGAGCAGTGCAGTGCAAGAAGGTGTCTGCTGTGGTGCGCCAGGGAACAGATGAAGCAGGTGAGTCTGCTGTGTTGCGCCTGGGAGCAGTGCAAGGAGGTGTCTGCTGTGGTGAGGCAGGGAGCAGTGGAATGCAGGTGTCTGCTGTGGTGCGCCAGGGAGCAGTGCAAGGAGGTGTCTGCTGTGGTGCGCCAGGAAGCAGTGCAAGGCAGACGCCTGCTCGGTTGGTGGCAGCGGGGCCTTTTCAGTTTGGGGGACTGGCCGTGCTCATTCTAGTGTTGATGGCAGGTTGCTCAAGGGTGGCGATGATGGATTCCTGTGGGTGGCAGAGGTATCTCCACACTGCATGGAGTATGTTGGTCATTTTGATTGGCATTCATGTGGCACCAGAGTGTGTGGTCCCCAGAGAAGGGGTAGGGTCTACAGCAGCCAGGCTCAGTTGGTGCCATCCGATGAGGATGTAGCAAGTGCCAAAACAGAGTGTGCGTCAGTGGTGGCGCCGCGCTTCGCAGCTGTTCTTGTTCTTATCCAGTGCCTACTCTGCCAACTGTGGGCGCCCTTTCACCGTCCTTGGCACTGCCAGGACAGACGCCCTGCGGGGCCCGAGGAGTGACCTCCGCACCCCGCCTCACCTGGGGTGTGGTGTCGTCTCCAGGGACATCCTATCCAGGGTCGAGGCTGCGTGCTCGGGTTACAGGTCACCTCTCTCATGTCCACCCCTGCCCTGGGGGCAAAGAGCTGCCGACGCGCCAGCACCGCCCCTCCCCCGGCTCCTGCACATTTAATTTAACTATGGGTTGGTTACACCGCCGGCAGCAGCTGAGAGGTTTATTAAACTTTTAAAGGAAGCCCTGGTGGTGACGAAGGAGCGGCTATTTATAGCGCCGGATAGGGTGTCCGCGCTGTAAATAGACATCTGAAGGCAGCGCGCGCCTAATGACCCTGGCAGAGGCCTAGCCTGGGCTCTGAGGCTGACTGCAGATAGGAATACATGGGGGAGGAGCAGGGGCTCCCTAGCCTGGGCTCTGGGCCTGGCTAGGGACGGATACATGGGGTGGGGGGCTGCCTAGCATGGGCTCTGGGCCTGGATAGAGACGGATACATGGGGGTGCTCCCTAGCATGGGCTCTGGGGCTGGCTAGAGACGGATACATGGAGTGTGCGTGTGTGTGTGTGGGGGTTGCCTAGCATGGGCTCTGGGCCTGGGTAGAGACGGATACATGGGGGAGGGTGATGCCTAGCATGGGCTCTGGGCCTGGCTAGAGATGGATACATGGAGTGTGTGTGTGTGGGGTGCTACCTAGCATGGGCTCTGTGGTTGACTACAGATACACCCTAGGGGGTTGACTCCCCCTAGGGGGAGGGGCAGGGGGCTCCCTAGCCTGGGCTCTGGGCCTGGCTAGGGACGGATACATGGGGGTGCTCCCTAGCATGGTGTGTGTGTGTGTGGGGGGCTGCCTAGCATGGGCTCTGTGGCTGGCTAGAGACGGATACATGGGGGTCTGCCTAGCATGAGCTCTGTGGCTGGCTAGAGAAGGATACATGGGGGTGCTGCCTAGCATGGGCTCTGTGGCTGGCAAAAGACGGATACATGGGTGGGCTGCCTAGCATGGGCTCTGGGCCTGGCTAGAGAAAGATACATGGAGTGTGTATGGGGGGGCTGCCTAGCATGGGCTCTTTGGCTGTCTAGAGACGGATACAGGGGGGGCTGCTTAGCATGAGCTCTGTGGCTAGCTAGAGACAGATACATGGGGGTGCTGCCTAGCATGTGCTCTGTTTCTGGCTAGAGACGGATACAAGGGGGAGGCTGCCTTGCATGGGCTCTGGGGCTATCTAGAGACAGATACATGGAGTGTGCGTGTGTGTGTGTGGGGTTGCCTAGCATGGGCTCTGGGCCTGGGTAGAGACGGATACATGGGGGTGCTCCCTAGAATGGAGTGTGTGTGTGGGGGTGCCTAGCATGGGCTCTGTGGCTGGCTAGAGACGGATACATGGGTGGGCTGCCTAGCATGGGCTCTTGGCCAGGATAGAGATGGATACATGGAGTGCATGTGTGGGGGGGCTGCCTAGTATGGGCTCTGTGGCTGGCTAGAGACGGATACATGGGGGTGCTGCCTAGCATGGGCTCTGTGGCTGGCTAGAGACGGATACATGAGTGGGCTGCCTAGCATGGGCTCTGGGCCTGGCTAGAGACAGATACATGGAGTGTGTGTGGGGGGCTGCCTAGCATGGGCTCTTTGGCTAGCTAGAGACGGATACAGGGGGCTACTTAGCATGAGCTCTGTGGCTGGCTAGAGACAGATACATGGGGATGCTGCCTAGCATGGGCTCTGTTTCTGGATAGAGAAGGATACATGAAGGGGCTGCCTAGCATGGGCTCTGGGGCTGGCTAGAGACAGATACATGGAGTGTGCATATGTGTGTGTGGGGGGGTTGCCTAGCATGGGCTTTGGGTCTGGATACTGACGGATACATGAAGGCTGCCTAGAGATGGGGGATACATGGGGTGGGGGCTGCCTAGCCTGGGCTCTGGGCCTGACTAGATAAGGGGATACATGGGGGGCTGCCTAGCCTGAGCTCTGGGCCTGGCTAGAGATTGGGATGCATAGGGTGAGGGCTGCCTAGCCTGGGCTCAGGGCCTGGTTAGAGATAGGGGATACATAGGGTGGGGGCTGCCTAGCATGGGCTGTGGGCCTGACTAGAGATGGGGGATACATGGGATGGGGGCTGCCTAGCCTGGGCTCTGGGCCTGACTAGAGAAGGGGATACATGGGGGCTCCGGGCCTGACTATAGAAGGGGATACATGGAAGGCTGCCCAGCCTGGGCTCTGGGCCTTGCTTGGGACAGATACATGGGGTGGTGGCTGCCTAGCATGGGCTCTGGGCCTGGCTAGAGATGGATACATGGAGTGTGTGTGTGGGGGGGCTGCCTACCATGGGCTCTGTGGCTGGCTAGAGACGGATACATGAGGGGGCTGCCTAGCATGAGCTCTGTGGCTGGCTAGAGATGGACACATGGGGGTGCTGCCTAGCATGGGCTCTGTGGCTGGCTAGAGACGGATACATGGGTGGGCTGCCTAGCATGGGCTCTGGGCCTGGCTAGAGACGGATACATGGAGTCTGTCTGTGTGTGGGGGGCCGCATAGCATGGGCTCTGTGGCTGGCTAGAGACGGATACATGGGGGGTGCTGCCTAGCATGAGCTCTGTGGCTGGCTAAAGACAGATACATGGGGGTGCTGCCTAGCATGGGCTCTGTGGCTGGCTAGAGATGGATACATGGGGGGGGCTGCCTAGCATAGGCTTTAGGGCTGGCTAGAGACAGATACACGAAGTGTGCGTGTGTGTGTGTGGGGGGGGGGTGCCTAGCATGGGCTTTGGGCCTGGATAGAGACAGATACATGGGGGATGCCTAGCCTGGGCTCTGTGGCTGGCTAGAGATGGGGAATACATGGGGTGGGGGTTGCCTAGCCTGGGCTCTGGGCCTGACTAGAGAAGGGGATACATGGAGGACTGCCTAGCCTGTGCTCTGGGCCTGGCTAGACATTGGGATGCCTAGGGTGGGGGCTGCCTAGCATGGGCTCTGGCCCTGACTAGATATGGGGATACATGGGGTGGGGGCTGCCTAGCCTGAGATCTGTGCCTGATTAGAGATGGGGGATACATGGGGGTCCCTAGCCTGAGCTCCAGGCCTGACTAGAGAAGGGGATACATGGGGTGGGGGCTTCCTAGCCTAGACCCAGGGCCTGACTAGAGAAGGGATACATGGGGTGGGGGCTGCCTAGCTTGGGCTCTGGGTCTGACTAGAGAAGGGGATACATGGAAGGCAGCCTTGCCTGGACTCTGGGCCTGGCTAGAAAGGGATACATGGGGTGGGGGATGCCTAGCCTGGACTCTGGGCCTGACTAGAGAAGGGATACATGGGGTGGGGGCTGCCTAGCCTGGGCTCTGGGCCTGTTTAGAGATGGGGAGACATCGGGGGCTGCCTAGCCTGGGCTCTGGGCCTGACTAGAGAAGGGGATACATGGGGGCTCCCTAGCCTGGGCTCTGGGCCTGGTTAGATATGGGGGCTACATGGGGGCTCCCTAGCCTGAGCTCCAGGCCTGACTAGAGAAGGGGATACATGGGGGGCTGCCTAGCCTGGGCTCTGGGCCTGACTAGAGAAGGGGATACATGGGATGCTGCCTAGCCTGGACTCTGGGCCTGGCTAGAGATGGGATACATGGGGTGGGGGCTGCCTAGCCTGGGCTCTGGGCCTGGTTAGAGATGGGGGATACATGGGGGGGCTGCCTAGCCTGGACTCTGGGCCTGGCTAGAGAAGGGATACATGGGGTGGGGGCTGCCTAGCCTGGGCTCTGGGCCTGACTAGAGAAGGGATACATGGGGTGGGGGCTGCCTAGCCTGGGCTCTGGGCCTGACTAGAGGGGATACATGGGGGCTCCCTAGCCTGGGCTCTGGGCCTGGTTAGAGATGGGGGATACATGGGGCTCCCTAGCCTGAGCTCCAGGCCTGACTAGAGAATGGGATACATGGGGGGCTGCCTAGCCTGGGCTCTGGGCCTGACTAGAGAAGGGGATACATGGGGGGCTGCCTAGCCTGGGCTCTGGGCCTGACTAGAGAAGGGAATACATGGGGTGGGGGCTGCCTAGCCTGGGCTCTGGGCCTGACTAGAGAAGGGATACATGGGGGGGCTGCCTAGCCTGGGCTCTGGGCCTGACTAGAGAATAGGATACATGGGGGTGGGGGCTGCCTCAGCCTGGGCTCTGGGCCTGGTTAGAGATGGGGGATACATGGGGGGCTGACTAGCCTGGGCTCTGGGCCTGTTTAGAGATGGGGGATACATGGGGGGGCTGCCTAGTCTGGGCTCTGGGCCTGACTAGAGAAGGGGATACATGGGGGGCTCCCTAGCCTGGGCTCTGGGCCTGGTTAGAGATGGGGGCTACATGGGGGCTCCCTAGCCTGAGCTCCAGGCCTGACTAGAGAAGGGGATAAATGGGGGGCTGCCTAGCCTGGGCTCTGGGCCTGACTAGAGAAGGGGATACATGGGGTGCTGCCTAGCCTGGACTCTGGGCCTGGCTAGAGAAGGGATACATGGGGTGGGGGCTGCCTAGCCTAGGCTCTGGGCCTGGTTAGAGATGGGGGATACATGGGGGGGCTGTCTAGCCTGGACTCTGGGCCTGGCTAGAGAAGGGATACATGGGGTGGGGGCTGCCTAGCCTGGGCTCTGGGCCTGACTAGAGAAGGGATACATGGGGTGGGGGCTGCCTAGCCTGGGCTCTGGGCCTGACTAGAGAAGGGGATACATGGGGGGCTCCCTAGCCTGGGCTCTGGGCCTGGTTAGAGATGGGGGATACATGGGGGCTCCCTAGCCTGAGCTCCAGGCCTGACTAGAGAATGGGATACATGGGGGGCTGCCTAGCCTGGGCTCTGGGCCTGACTAGAGAAGGGGATACATGGGGGGCTGCCTAGCCTAGGCTCTGGTTAGAGATGGGGGATACATGGGGGGGCTGTCTAGCCTGGACTCTGGGCCTGGCTAGAGAAGGGATACATGGGGTGGGGGCTGCCTAGCCTGGGCTCTGGGCCTGACTAGAGAAGGGATACATGGGGGGGCTGCCTAGCCTGGGCTCTGGGCCTGACTAGAGAATAGGATACATGGGGGTGGGGGCTGCCTAGCCTGGGCTCTGGGCCTGGTTAGAGATGGGGGATACATGGGGGCTGACTAGCCTGGGCTCTGGACCTGACTAGAGAAGGGGATACATGGGGGGGGAGGGGGGAGGGCTTTCTAGCCTGGGCTCTGGGCCTGACCAGAGATACAAGCTTAGGCGCTGATAAAGATACCTTTATATTTTGTTTTCATCTTGTCACATTTTCTGTGCGTTCAAAAACAGAGGTGAAAAGTCCGGCTCGGCCTTTGTTCAGACTGCTGCTTATTCTTTTAACATGGGGAGAGATGTTTTCTTAGTCCCATTATTGGCAACACACCCCACCCACACCACAACAGAGTATGCATGCATAAATAAATACACAACACAACTTTTGTTTGGGAAAATATTGCAGCAGGTTTATTCCATACAAAAGTATGCAAATATGGTGGGTTATCTTACGGGCGATCCAAGGGCAGGCAGCTGTACCACTCTATGCTGCCCTGCCCGCCTGATGAGCCAAGCACTGTGGAGAATCCAATCAGCGCTACCCTTATGGGGGTGATCCCCTTACTGGATCACGTGACACATTGGTCCCTTATTACTCACGCCCCTTTCAGGGCGGAGCGTAGCAAGGCAAGCCCCCGGTTGTTCAGGCCCACAACCGCCCGAAGGACTAACGGGCGCCGACGTAATTGTTCCAGGACCCTCCCATGAGGCTCCTGGGATTTGGCTCTGGCACCCCTATTGTGCCCACACAGAGGTACCCTTCTGTACCCATCTGCTTCCAGATCGCCCTGTAACTCCGCCTGCAACGACAAAAGAAAAACATTACAACGTTCTATGTACTTCGCCTGCCAACCCCACGCCGGGTAAGCGGTAGGGTGGGAGACGGCGTGTCCGGCGCAAAGAGGACGCCAAGATGGCCAGGGGAGGCATAAATACCTCCCCACCTCCTCTGCGACCCGGAAGTGACGCGTCTGGAAGGGGGCTCCTCCTCGAGCCCCGCGTTCTTAGTGGGGGTGGGGAAGTGCCCAAATGGCACTAAAGGGGCCGCCCGTTTAGTGGGCCCCCTGCGGGGGCCGTGGGCAGCCGCATAGTCCCATTATTGGCAACACACCCCACCCACACCACAACAGAGTATGCATGCATAAATAAATGCACAACACAACTTTTGTTTGGGAAAATATTGCAGCAGGTTTATTCCATACAAAAGTATGCAAATATGGTGGGTTATCTTACGGGCGATCCAAGGGCAGGCAGCTGTACCACTCTATGCTGCCCTGCCCGCCTGATGAGCCAAGCACTGTGGAGAATCCAATCAGCGCTACCCTTATGGGGGTGATCCCCTTACTGGATCACGTGACACATTGGTCCCTTATTACTCACGCCCCTTTCAGGGCGGAGCGTAGCAAGGCAAGCCCCCGGTTGTTCAGGCCCACAACCGCCCGAAGGACTAACGGGGCGCCGACGTAATTGTTCCAGGACCCTCCCATGAGGCTCCTGGGATTTGGCTCTGGCACCCCTATTGTGCCCACACAGAGGTACCCTTCTGTACCCATCTGCTTCCAGATCGCCCTGTAACTCCGCCACAGCTCTGGAGGCGGCCACCGTCGCCTAAAGAGCCCCCCACCAAAACAGTTCCTTTCTCACCTCAACCTGCAATTTCCCGGGCCTCCTTCATGTCCAGTAGGGACAGATCCAAGCCCACCTGAGCCAGGTGCACCCCAACTTTGTCAAAATAACCTTTGGTGTTCGCCCGGCATAGCTCATGCCTGATGAAGCCAAAGCCCCTTGCTCTGCGAACTTGCGCATGGAGCAGGTTATCCTTCTCTGGGAATGTACCAGTGCCTCACATGAGCTGCCAGAATGTGATGGCCTCCCAGGAGTGAGCTCTACTCTTAGCCATCGCTATATTACCCTTCAAGCTGATGTAGGCTCCCACCTCCTGCAACCTGTAGTTGCAATTCTTCTAGCTTGTTGTGCTCCCTAACACCTGTTTCCCCAATTTATGGAATGGCAGCACACTTGCTTAGAAGACCGCTTCCACAACCAGCCTATATACTCTGGCTATGCGGGCGGGGCATTTCATGCCTAACTGAAGCAACCTGTAACCTGCCCTGGGAGCAGAGTGCACCTACGTTGTTGAAGTTGACCAGACATGTGCACCGACCTTTGTGATTAATAAACCATGGACTATTGCGCCCACTATTGCAGTCACAGCACCCATTAGGAGTGACAACTTACGCCACCTACCAGGCTTGCTTAACTAAAGCTTGATCACAGATACACACATACCTGCTAACCAGCTGTGACCCTAGATGCTCAACCAGCTAATCACCTAGCACTTTGTTATTCCAGGAATCATTGCCCTCCACAAGATCAAGCCGCAGTGAGCATATGGCCTTCACCTACTGTACCGAGGTGCAGTATGTGCTCTTGAATTGTCAGTGATTGTGCTCCAAACCTATCTTTCAGGCCGCTATTGGAGCCACGGCACACATTCTGGCCTACCCAACTGACGCATGTCACTTGGCTGCCTTGCCGCTGCGAGATTTTGATCTTAACAACACGCTCTTGCGGTTACCGGTGCACATCGTCTATAGGTCTTGCCCCCACTCTATTTATGCAGATACCTGCAATGTACCCTTCTGCCCCAGTATGGGCGAGAAAATACCTGTAACATTGCAAATCCCACTGCCCTCACATTCTCGGGCAGTCCGGTGGGGAAGAGGGGTCCTTAGAATTGGAACACTGCCCACCCTGAGCAGCCCCAGCGGTGAAAAATGACCTCCTCCGTTGATTTTTTTTTTTTTTTTGTGTTGGGCACTGGAAGTGCCAAATGCTCTATTAGTTAGTAGCCTTTTGCGCTTGGCACCTTGGTTCCTCATTTCCTGGGACAGCAGCACACTATGTTGGCTGACAGTGTCCCCACCCAGCGGGGCTAGTGTAGCTAACCGGGCAGGGCATTTGAGCTTAACTGCAGGAACCTGTTACCTACCCTTGGTTCTGGGGTGCACTTACTTAGATGACCAGATGCTTGCACAAACCCCTTTGCTTGAAAAACCCTGGCGAAGCACCTTAATGGTGTCAAATCTGGTTAGAAACAATATATGTCTAGTGCCCACTATTGGAGGCACCTCACCCTTTCGTGCAGTGACAACTTACGCAGCGCACCCCGCTTGCTTAACTGCCAACGGATCACAGATGCACAGAACCTGCTGTCCATCTCTGACCCTGGATGCTTCAAACCCTCAAAAGTGTCGGAATCCCAGATCCCCAGTTTACTGTTTAGCTGCAGTACACCTTCAGTGGATCCGCTAGGAGATACCACAAACCGCATTGGTCATGCGAACATTACGAAGTACGCAATTTCCACCAGGGCGCACCTCTAAATGAGGCTGGCTCCACACAGCTGTAAGGCCAGAGACACACATAAGTGTAATGAGCCTTTGCCTGCACCAGTTGCCCAACTGACAAGTTGGCCCTGACTACCTAGTGTTCTGGTGCCAGGTTTGTGAAGGCGTTTCCTGATCAACCAAAAGAGCAAATAATGTGTTGACCAGTTCCAGAGAATGTTTGTCTTAAGTGTATCTGCGAGTGCGATCGCTTAGGTGCGGATGGGTCATCAATGTTGCCGGGCAGTGATGCAATACCTTTGCCCAAGCACTCTTGACACGATGTGCCCGCGCAGGTAGAAGACAAGGGATGCCCTACCCACCTTGCTTCCACTCTAGTAGTAACATGCCCTTAATTGTATGTGACATTCTACAAGCACTGCACAGGAATCCCCCTTTGACCTGCTCGAGCCTGTGGCCATTCTGCTGAAAGCCCTGTGGGCCTTGGGGGGGGGGGGGGTTGAGTGCTACTAAACCTCAAGTCCTAGGCACTCAGGAAGCATCCTTCACTGCTGCAGGTGCCCCAAGCATTTATTATAAAACATTTAATGGGTAACAACCCGCTTTGCGCCCACCTTAATGTGCCATGCTGTGAGCAATTGGATACCCCACATATCTCTTCCCTATGAAAAGATTAAACAAAACGGCCAAAGCACAATGCACGGGCAGTGCGTGTGCCCACTGAGACACCCCCAGCTCTGTGTGGTACAAACCCTAACACACCGCGTGCCAGTTTGTACATATCATTCTGGGGTGACTAAGCCCTAATGTGCCCTTTTCCCTGGATGATCCCCAGTACGAGGGTACAGACTGATGACCAAGTGCTGCGCCAGCCCATAACCATGTCAAGTGTGTAAAACCCAGCCGTAGCCAAATCCCCAGTACGAGGATACCGACTGAGTACCAAGTGCTGCGCCAGCCCATAAACATGTCGACGTGTGTAAAACCCAGCCGTAGCCAAGCGGTCTTTGCTTGCTAGACCCTGGTGAACACATTAATGGTGTCAAATCTGGTTTGAAACAATATATGTAATGTGCCCACTATGGGAGACAACTCACCCCTTTGTGGAGTGACAACTACACAAGTGCCTACACAAGTCACCCAACAGACAAGTTGGCCCTGACTACCTTGTGTTCTGGTGCCAGCTTTGGAAAGAGCATTGCCTACACTTGCTGCCCCTTGGGAAACACTCAATGCCCGTGCTCTGGCCGCAACGCGGCGATGCCCTCGTGTAGCATTGTACCCCTGGTCAAATAAGAGTGCCACTCCAACTACTTAAACCTACACCTTGAACATGGGTGGAGTCTAGCTCTCCCCAAACTTCCGCTGGTGTAACCCACGGACACACCTCCTGTTCAGTTCAATTTAGTAATTCATGGCACTGACCACCACAAGGGCCTTCTACTGGGCTGTGTAAATGCGGCCCAGGGTGATCTTAAAACAATCGGCTTGGTGTGGATGGGTGCTAACATTGCCTGGCTGAAGTGCAATCGTGTAAATTTAATGTGCCAACCGCACTCCCACAGTGGCACACTACAGAAGAGACTCCATACCAGGTTATTTTAATTACCCTTCGTATCGTCCATAGAAGAGAGACTTAGTACCATCTGCCCCTATTACCCTGTGCTACCAAACCTCATCATGACATCACAGGGATTACATAACTCACAAGGTCAATCGGGCCACCGTCCTACAGCTCAGTTTGCACAACCCCGTAGCTGTTGGGAGGAACTGTACTTAGCATAACACAGCACCGAGTAAATGTAAAATTGTGCCTTCCCACCATTGGGCTGGTAATCGACAGCCAAGAACGACAGCACATGGGCATGAGATCCCAGTTTCCTAGAGTAAACAATAATTATCCTGCACCATTAACAAATGTGCCACATGCACCCATGCCCTATCCACCTGTTGCTATGTGGATGTCATCCAATTCAATGACATAGGCAACATGTCAAGTGTCAACCCGTGCTCTCCTTTGTGGTCAACCAAATTTCATTTTCCGGGATTTCTCCACTAGTACCTATGCTGTTGAACCTGGACTTGTAAGGCGCATGTGAGGTTTGGCGATCGTGCCAATGCTAGTCGCCATGTTTCCAACTTCTCAATAGCATCCGACTAAGTGGGAGCACAACTAGGACTCGTGGGACGGAATAGAGGTCTAAAGCATTGGTGCCAATTAGCCCTTACAGTAACTTTCCTCACACTGGGCATGAAAGAACTGAGCTGTGTCAATTAAAGGCTGTTGCAAACAGGTGCCCCCAATAATTTGGCCCCAGAGCAGCTGGTAGTACTACAGCTTGTGCTGTTGATTACAAGTATATGCACTCCTGACCTCAAACCTCCAGGATGTCGTGTTTTTAACGCGTCAGCGCCCCCACGCTTGTTGAGGAAGGCAGTGCCATGCCCTTGCCTGGTATTTAGCCGCTGTCATTGCATCCCTATATTTATTACAAAAGGAGCACTGCACCTACAACAAGCCCATCTATTGGCTTAGTCAATGCTTCTACTTGCATCAGATAAAAGCCACAATTATAGCTCAGCTGCATAGCCAACCAAGAGCTTAGCCGCCCCATCCATAGCTGCCAATGTTTCAGATTGCTATGCCTTACATGTTCATAATTCCAAAACACCTATGAGTGACATTTAAATGACTATGCCTGACACTTTCTTGCGAGCAAAATCAAACAATGAAGATGAGGGAGACATATCGACATCAGTAATTACACCCATTAGACCAACGAGAAACTCTAAGACCACTAAGGTTTTAAGGTCGCTATTGTGCGCATTTCCGGGCTTGGAGGCGCCTTGCACGATGTACACCTGTTTCATAACCCTTGGTGGCACAAGGACCTTGTTGTCCAAGCAGCAAAGTCTTCACTCAATGCAATAAAACTAAACAGATAGCTCATAGCGCACGCCCCCCACAGCGCCCCCCAGGCGCAAATGGGACAAGCCAAAGTTTGTACCGAGCATCCCAACTCCAAGGAAAGGCACCACAACCAACCAATCCGCTGTGCAGGTCACTCACAAAGGCCCCACTGTAGGGACCCCACCTTAACAACGGCCCCTACATAAACCTCGAGTGCACCTTGTGAATAATGTAGGCTGAAAACGACTTTCCGTCCCTCATACACTGTCATTTCATGCCGAACGAACACTGGTAGACCTTGAGCGATACCCCGGAGTTTACAGCTGCCGGTCCGCGGTGACATCAAACACCTAACCTGTGTGCTATTAAAATTCAATCTTTTGCCCAAACACAGTGATATAATCCTGTGGCAACAAACTGGCTATGAACAGAACGCTTTATCGCCCTTATGCAGGAACTAGGGCTGTTCCACCTAGCAAGGACGCTGCGCCCATATAATCCGGCAGCCAAAGCGTGTCCGTGAACCACCGAACAGATCCTGTGACGTGTGCGGCGCAAGGCTTCCCTCCTCTGCTGTTTCCCTCGGGCATAGTGCCCTGCTCCAGATCGGTTCCCGGAGCCAGAGGATGTGGTATTTTGGGAGCCTGCATTCATGCTGGGGGCAGTACGCGCAGGACGGCTCAGGGATCCATTTGAATGCCCGGGCATGCCGCGGTGCTTAATGCGGTCCTGATTTGCATGGCTGCACAGCCGTGTTTTGTTGGATAACTTGGCTTTTGTGGCTGCCATGGGGTGGCAACGCTTGTTGTCTGGCGCACGGTAACGAGGGGGCTCATAGGTTGGGCCGGGGCGCAATGTTATGCAGAAAACCCTTGCATGGGTAGCAGGCGCTTTACATTGTTTACCCGAGCATATGTTGTGTTGCCTACAATGGCGGTCTCCTCGCCGCAATGCGCAATTGTTCTATTTGGGCAGTGCTTGGTGGTGAAGGGCGACCGCAAGTCGATGTGTATACGGCTTCATGGTAAGGTATTTTGGTACGAATGCCGCGTAGGCAAGGGTATTTTATATGGGCAGCATGGGGGCTGAGTCCTTAAGCTGCTCTCCCGATGCACCCGCCAATCTCTAGGAGTTGTTTGGAGGGTAACCTAGGGCCTCCGGCAGCGTAGGGGGGGGGGCTCTTTTTTTTTTTTTTGTGTGCATATTTATATAGCGCAAACTCGACCCGAAGGTATTGGAGCGCTTTACATGAGCACCGTATTTACATTACACATTCAGGCACGGGGAGATTAAGTGATTTGCCCAGAATCACAGGATGTGGACGCGACCCCGAGGCTCGAACCCTGGTTTCCAGCACCAAAGTCGGCAATCTAGCCGACGGACCACATCCTGGCCGGGCGGGGCAAAAATGGCGGCCACCCCCGCAGGGAGTGCTTACTCCCGGCACAAGCTCTTGCTGGTGTAATTGGCAGCGCTCCCTTTCCACAAAGAGGTCCAAAGGTCCTCATTGCTCGCCTTCTGATGGATTTAACCCCTCTGATCAGTGGCGGCGCGTCAGCAAGGTCTTTGCCCGGCATGCCCTACGTATGGCAGTGGATGATAGGCAATCCTGGCCCCAAAATTAGCTCTTTCTCACGCGTGGCTGGCTGCATGGGGGTCTGCGTGCCATTAGTTGATAAACTCTTTGGCTTCCAGGCGCAATTATGTATCGCGCTGATTGCTCGGGGAGTAAAGATAATCCCCTTTCCTTCACCACTTTCAGGTGGTCCGGAGCGGTAAATACAGTATTCCCGTATAAGAGGCCCATAGGCTTCTGTGCTCCACGCGGTGATAATTATTACCAGGGAGAGGTGAACGAGAGGGTGTAGGAGATGCAGCTTAGTCCCTGTGTGGAGACAATTGTATGCACCATCGTGGGGACCTCCACATGACTAAGTGGGGCAGGCGGTAATTATGATAGACGCCCTGCTGCAAGTGTATAGTAGGGTGAACCCCCAAGGTTACAAACGCAAATGCGTCAGTCTCGGGCCTCTGACGGTATGTCAGACGCCCGCACTCACCAGGGCCTGCGATACCCCCGGACCACGACCTGGCCGAAAGCAGTCGGAGCCTGGATAAACAGTAACAAAAAGGGGGCAATGTTTTATGAAATCCGTTTTTTTTTTTTTCTTTTTCTATGAGACTAATGGTAGTTCCAATATATGGATTCGGGCAAGAGGAAGTGTACAGTCTCAGTGTATCTTTGGATTCAAAGGCCATAGCACTAAATGGGTCGCTTACAATTGAGTGATCACTGTCAAGGTACTTCATTCGGTCCAATATGAGCATTACATTGGCCAAATTAAAGCGCCCTAAAAAGAGCACACGCCTGTCGAGTACGGGCAGTAAGTATCACAATGGCTGCTCCCGGCACTTTCACCAGTAGCCCTTTATAATCAGGGACTTATGGTTTCACTTTCCCCATTCTCATTCCCCGCATGCAATGCGACGGTGCAATATTATAGAGGAGGAAAACCCTTAACGAGTTAATCCACTGAGCTAGACTACAACGTGCTAAAGTGCTCCCAAGCAGAGAAGACTGCACTCAGGGGAGCGTATGAACTACCGCAAATGCCGCGGCACAAAGGCTCCAGACCCGAGTGACCCGCCCGGTGCCCCCCACCGGGGAGAAATTCTTATTTCTATGTGGACATCGTGGGGCGCCGTGCAGGGGCTTTAGCGCCCCCATACACTCTTGCTCTACGCTCACCTCACAACACACGACCGCCGGCCTCTGCCCCTCGATGTCCACCGCTTTCCAGACGGCATGTCGGGCATGGTACCAGAAGTGGGGTCCGAACCCATGCGGAGAAAGACCCGGTGTCACCAGCAAGGAGCGTGCCCACCGGCTGCCGGCCCACTCACTTGCGCACCTGGGGAGTGCCGTGCAGGGCTCTCAGCATGGCAGCTGAGGCCACCCCTCATGTGCGGTTATCGCCACGGTCGGGCCCCCTGCGCTGCTAGCTTGCCCCTTGATGCATCGCCTCTGGAGCTTCCAGTGCGCGGATCATGGAAGGGGGGGGGGGCCGTGCTAAGGAATGGTGAGAGGAGCTAGTGACACTCCTGTCTACGGCTGTTCGGTCACCAGCGCGGTGTGAGGCCGGGAAGTGTGTACCCCCCTTACCCTGCCCCCGTCCCAATCCCTCGCCAGCACCCCACCCGCAGGTACCGACACCAGCGGACCTACTGCGGGACGGGCCAAAGAATTTGCAGATAGGAGGGGTCCCACACCGGCCATGGCCTTACGTGGTAGGACGGGGGGGGGGGGTTTGTGACCGCACTCACCTCACTACCGGACGCGACCGACCGCGCGACCTCAGGACCCCATGTCCAGCAGCAGACCAACAGCACGACCCCCCACACGGCGTGTCCGGCGCAAAGAGGACGCCAAGATGGCCAGGGGAGGCATAAATACCTCCCCACCTCCTCTGCGACCCGGAAGTGACGCGTCTGGAAGGGGGCTCCTCCTCGAGCCCCGCGTTCTTAGTGGGGGTGGGGAAGTGCCCAAATGGCACTAAAGGGGCCGCCCGTTTAGGGGGCCCCCTGCGGGGGCCGCGGGCAGCCGCATTCTCTGACTGCAAAGTGAGAGGATTTTGTAAAGTGAGTGTGTAAATTAACTGGACACATTATTCACAATATAGCAGTTAGCACAAATGAGGCAGATTTTTGGATAATACTGAGGTATGATGGAAGTAAAGATTTTAATGCAATGAAAACAGCTGAAGGCACTTTTCTGGGTGATGTATAAATGATGCATATGAAACCCGGTGTGCACACGTCCTCCTCGGTGCAATATATAGTTTATCAGTACAACTGCGTGTCTGTGCACAACTAGAGGGCATTTCCATGGACAATGTGTTGTCTGTGAATGAGAGTGCACTGCCACAGCATGCTTTAGTGACATATGTGCGGCAGGGGGCTCCACAGCGCACCACGGCTACATACTACACACTTACCACTCTCCGGTTGAATTATCTATACTTGCTCTTTGTGTGACGGTTGGATTTTTCCGAATTCCTTTGATGTAAAATTGGTGGCATTACCTCCAGTCTGAAAATTGTTCCAGCACCCCTGGGTACATGGTGGGGGCCGGGGAGGGGGCGGCCTCGGTCTCTAACGCATGCGAGGGGAGGGGAGGGGGTGAGGATCAGAGAGGGGCTGTCTGGAGAAGGAGAGGATACAAGGTGCGGGGTGGGGGCGGCCTGGGGCTCTAACACAAGCAGACAGGTGGGGGGCCTCGACTGGACTAGAAGGGTCACAAGTGGGCTTGCGCGAGGGCCCCTAGCGTGCAAAGCAGGTGGCTTCGGACAGGCTGAGGATCACAGAAGGGTCTTCCTTTCCTGTCATGACGTGGTTCACAATCTCCGCTTCCGGCCCTTGGGGTCACACCCTTGAGGGTCACAAGTGGGCTTGCGCGAGGGCCCCTAGCGTGCAAAGCAGGTGGCTTCGGACAGGCTGAGGATCACAGAAGGGTCTTCCTTTCCTGTCATGACGTGGTTCACAGTCTGCGCTTCCGGCCCTTGGGGTCACACCCTTGATTTGTAGATGTGAGACCCTCTCTATTGGTGCCCTGGCGCCTCTCTGCAACCGTTGATGTAGTCAATCGTGACATCCTGTAGGGTCACTTACCCTCCGTGCTAGGGGCATCGGGGCTCTTATTCGGTATTTCAGCCCCCCATCACGAACAGGTGAAAATTAGGCTAATTGGTCATTTTAGACCAGCTGCAATTTCAATGTATCAAAATATTTATACTGTAAAGCGCTCTAGCTCCTTTGGGTAATGTCCATGCGATATACATATGCATAAATGAATATATGAATAAATAAATACATACATAAATAAATTGAGGGCTCTCCACCCTGAGCTACGCAAGCGTACTCCTGGAGTCCCCCAGGGAGAGTCCCGGCTTCCTGGGAAAGTCCCTGTTTTTCGTTAACTGTCCCTGTGTTCCAATAGTTTTATTTAAAACTAACAGATGCCCCGGTGTTTTGGAGAGGGTCGGGTGAGCGTGTACATTTGAGTTAAGCAGAGTGCAGCGCACACCTGCTCCAGCCCCCTCCTATTTAGGCCTGGGCGGTGAACTCCACTCCGTTCGCGGAGGTTGCAGAGTTTTCTGCACTCCACCCTCCGCAGAGCTCGCGGACTGCTGAAAACTCCGTTCCGCGTAGTGCGGCAGAGTTTTTTCCTCGCTCGCGCTCACCAACGGTAAGTTGGCGAGCGCGAGCTGCCGCTCGGGTAGAATTTCTACTCAAGTGGCTGAAAGATCTCCGCCACTTCTGGAACTTCGTGGAGTTTTTTTGTCACTTTGTGGAGTTCCTGAGCACTCCGTCCAGGCCTGCTTCTATAACATCTCCGCAGGTACAGAAGGGAATTGTTTTACAGGTGTTTAAAGCATTCCCCTACTGTGCTGCCCTGTCTCCGTCACACAGCACAGCAGGATGTAAAGAGGAAGGGGTGGGCATCTGTGGAGACCCTCTGTTGATGCCCAAGCCACTCCCCCTTAGCTTCACCACAGCACGTGTGAAAAGGAGAGGGGCTATTTCATGGAAACATGTGTTTGCACTATTTTTGTGTGAAGTGTAAGAGAAGTTGGCACATCTTCAATGCCAAGTCCTGTTTTCTTTTCGGTTCTATATGGTGCCAAGGCTGCGGCAAACACTGTCCTTTTGCCTCCCCGGTGACGCTCCCCTCCTCCCCCCCCACTCTTTCTCAGATGCTCTCCTTAACTCTCCTGAAGTCCTGGTTTTAGAGTTTGATTCTGGCACCTTCAGTTCTGTTTTAATCTTTATAAATACAAAACTGCAAGCAGGGCAGGCTTTGGCCCTGGTGGCGCCATGGGCAACAATCTATTCTGGCGCCCACCCCCATGATCTCCTCCCCCTCGGGTTCCCTCACTGCCACTCGCAAAAGTGCCCCTCATCCTCCATAACCCTCTCTCACAAACAATTCATATGTTTTAAAGCTGTGGTAAAGCCTGGCTTTACTGATCCACTCAGGTATCCACGTAACATACAGATCTGTTCTTTGCAGCAGGCATATTAACCCTCTGTGCTACTTTATGGTGAGTCAAAACTGCCACTAGACTAAACTCTGATCTCTCTCTCTAGCAGGAACATTAATCACAAGAGTTATCTTGACATTTTTATTGCTGCCTGAAAGATAGACACTCTGAGCAGGTGCTTTTAAATCTTAAGTTACTGCTAAAAACAGCGCCCTCCCCCTGATGTCAGCGCCCCCCTTCAAGTCAGCACCCAGTGGGGCGGCCCCAGTTGCACTGCCTAAAGCCGGCCCTGAATGAAAGTCCCAGAATGGAAAGAGTGCTAGACAGAGCTACCAATGGGCAAATCAAGGCCTCTGTAATGTTGCCCTTTCTTTTTGAAATGAAGCGAATGGCGCACTTCTGAAGACGCTGATATCGTTGATTTGTGGACTGTGCCAATGTGGTCCATCTATGGGGGTTACACACAGTCATCATAGTTGGGGTGATGAAGCATTCCGGATTTCCTGGGACAGTTGTGTTCTTCATCAACTATTTGCAGATTTCAGTGAGTGTCCTGGTTTTTAGAGAGGGTAAATTGAGGCAAGTTTTTTTTTTTATAAGCAGCCTTACCAGAAAGCAGTTTGTTAACATAGATAAAGCTGTGCATAAAAGTTGCATGTCATTTCCCTTAGTGCCTTTCTGTCCGCCTTTCTACGGTGGTCAGCGCGATCTATTAAATCATTCCATGCAGCTTGGCCGATGCAGAATTGAAGTCACACTTTTATGTTTGTGGAATTTGCACATTTTAGATTTTCAAAATCAGGTCCCTGCTCCCTCAGGGCTCTCCACTTTCAGCAGCTTTGTTTCATATTTATTTAAGTCCTATATCAAAGGCTTAGAACTTTCTGTCTAATCATAGGCCAGCAATGGCCCTGTGGTGCTTCTCTTGCCATCACCCTGACGGCCGGCAGAAATATGCAGGATACATGCCGAGTGCTGTCAGTCCTGGATGCGGTACCCATGCCAAGTGCTGTCAGTCTCGAATGCGGGACACGTGCCGCATCTGTCTGTCCCGGATGCTGGACATGTGCCCAGTGCTGTCAGTCTCAGATGCAGGACACATGCCAAGTGCTGTCAGTCCCGGATGCGGTACCCATGCCAAGTGCTGTCAGTCTCGAATGCGGGACACGTGCCGCGTCTGTCTGTCCCGGATGCTGGACATGTGCCCAGTGCTGTCAGTCTCAGATGCAGGGTAAGAGCTGATTGCTGTCAGTCCCGGATGCGGTACCCATGCCAAGTGCTGTCAGTCTCGAATGCGGGACATGTGCCGCGTCTGTCTGTCCTGGCAGAAATATGCAGGATACATGCCGAGTGCTGTCAGTCCCGGATGCGGTACCCATGCCAAGTGCTGTCAGTCTCGAATGCGGGACACGTGCCGCGTCTGTCTGTCCCGGATGCTGGACATGTGCCCAGTGTTGTCAGTCTCAGATGCAGGACACAAGCTGATTGCTGTCAGTCCCGGATGCGGGACACATGGCGAGTGCTGTTAGTCTCAGGTGTGGGACACTTTCCAAGTGCTGTAATTGCTGGATGCGGGACATGTGCAGAGTGCTGTCAGTCTCAGCTGCAGGATACGTTCCGACTGCTGTCAGTCCTGGATGTGGGACACGTGCCGAGTGCTGTCAGTCTCGGATGCAGGACACGAGCTGATTGCTGCTAGTCCCGGATGCGGGATACATGGCGAGTGCTGTCATTCCCGGATGTGGGATATGTGCCAAGTGCTGTCAGCCTCGGATGCGGAACACATGATGAGTGCTGTCAGTCTTGAATTAGGGGCATGTGCCGTAGTGCTGTCAGTCTCAGATGCAGGATACATGCCGAGTGCTGTCAGTCCTGGATGTGGGACATGTGCCGAGTGCTGTTAGTCCCGGATGCAGGACACGTGCCAAGTGCAGTCAGTCTGGAATTCGGGACATGTGCTGAATCTGTCAGTCCCGGATGTGCGATACATGCCGAGTGCTGTCAGTTCCGGATGTGGGACACGTGCAGAGTGCTGTCAGTCCCAGATGTGGGACATGTGCTGAGTGCTGTCAGTCTCAGATGCGGGACACGGGCTGAGTGCTGTCAGCTTCGGATGCGGAACATGAGAGAGTGCTGTTAGTCCTGGATGCAGGATATGTGCAGAGTGCTGTCAGTCCCAGATGTGGGACATGTGCAGAGTGCTGTTAGTCCCAGATGTGGGACACGTGCTGAGTGCTGTCAGTCTCAGGTGCAGGACAAGTGCAGAGTGCTGTCAGTCCAGGATGCGGGACACGGGCTGAGGGCTGTCAGCTTCGGATGCGGAACATGAGCGAGTGCTGTTAGTCCCGGATGCGGGATATGTGCAGAGTGCTGTCAGTCCCAGATGTGGGACATGTGCCGAGTGGTGTCAGTCTTGGATGCAGGAGACTTGGCAAGTGCTGTCAGCCCCGGATGCTGGACATGTGCCGAGTACTCTCAGTCTTAGATGTGGGACACGTGCCGACTGCTATCAGCCTCAGATGCAGGACACATGCAGAGTGCTGTCAGTCCCGGATGCAGGACACGTGCTGAGTGCTGTCAGTCCCAGATGTGGGACATGTGCCGAGTGGTGTCAGTCTCAGATGCGGGACACATGCTGAGTGCTGTCAGTCTTGGATGCGGGACACATGCTGAATCTGTCAGTTCCAGATGCGGGACACGTGCCGAGTGCTGTCAGTCTTGGATGCGGGACACGTGCTGAATCTGTCAGTTCCAGATGCGGGACACGTGCCGAGTGCTGTCAGTCTTGGATGCGGGACATGTGCTGAATCTGTCAGTTCCAGATGCGGGACACGTGCTGAGTGCTGTCAGTCTTGGATGCAGGACACTTGGCAAGTGCTGTCAGTCCTGGATGCGGGACTTGTGCTGAGTACTCTTAGTCTCAGATGCGGGACACGTGCCGACTGCTGTCAGCCTCAAATGCAGAACATGTGCCGAGTGCTGTCAGTCCCGGATGCGGGACACATGCTGAGTGCTGTCAGTCCCGGATGCCTGTGAGCCAGGACGGAATTATTTGCCTCTGGGGTGGTTTACCTTCTTAGGAAGCAGGTGTGACGCAGATGGCACCCTAGTGCTGAAAGTCAACTAAGACACCTAGAAGCGCTGTTTCCAATGGAGGTGGCAAAGATCCACCTTGCCTTTGTTTTCACCAATGTACAGTGTCTTGGTGGTCTGTCTACCGACTTGAAGCATTATAATTAACCCTGGGCGGAGTTCGCAGAGTTGCACTACGCGGAACACCGCGAAGTGCAAAAAAAACTCCGCCGCACTACGCGGAGCTCCGCAAGCAGCGGAGTACGATAGAAAAATGCCATTCGCGGTGATTGCACAGTGCCAGATGCTTGTCCGCACTGTGCAATTATCGCAAACGGCACCATGCACAGCGCAAGCGGTCCCTGCTTTCCTTTTCTGCTGTTCGAGTAGATTTTTACTCGAGCGGCAGCTTTCTCAACGCGAACGGGCTGTTTCTCAACGCGAGCGGTCGCGAGCATACGCGACCACTCGCAATGTCGGCCAAACACACATGAGCACCTAGGGACTAGGGAGTGCACAAGCACTCCTCCTTCCCCTCCCCTCCCATGCCCCGCCCCTCCATGCACAAGCTGGCAAACAAAAAATAAAATGATGCTAGAGCATAGTTTTATTTTTCCTTTGCTGGGTCTGCGCCAGGCAGGGGGGCGACGCTCTTCCGCCATTGCAGCGCGGCACCGCAAGCCCTTTGGCTGCGCCACGCTGTGGCACTTTCAGAGCACAGGAATGCGACATATTTACAATGATATGTCGCATTCCTGTGCTCTCCCCTGCGCTGGCGCAGAAACAGCTGCCATGCACCGGCGCAGGCACCCTTGCATCATGGTGCAAGGATGCCTGCGCCATGGGGAGATTGTTTTTGTGCAGGAAGGGGCACTTTCCTGCACGAAAACAATCACTACAGGCATTTTCCTCTTTCAATGCATGCTGTAGAATGCAGCACGCATTGAAAGAGGGAAAAAACGAGGAGAAATGAAAACATTTCTCCTCGTTGCGCTCGCTACGCCACCCCTAGGGTGGCTTAGCATACTGACGCATTTCCATGTTTACGAATCCTCGTAAATCTGGAAATGTTTCTGCTTCCATGGGTGTTGCGTGGGAACACCCACAGCAACACCCATGGAAAGCATGGGTGTTGCGTGGGAACACCCACAGCAACACCCATGGAACGCCCCTTTCACGCAAAGTGCTGCGTGTAAAGGGGCCATATTTACAAGGACAGGAAAAGCCACGCAGGGTGGCTTTTCCTGTCCTTGTAAATATGGGGCAGGGAAATGCGCTGCCAGTGTGTCACAAAAAGTGACGTACTGGCAGCGCAAGGGGCTTGTAAATCTGCCCCATACAAAATGCATGGGGTCCCTGACTCTTGTCACCAGCCGGACGTGTGACCTTCACACAGCTTCCACTTCATCACCGGCCACGCAGCCACAGAAGATGGGCCAAGGTCCCTGTACCCTCACCAGCCTGCACTGGGTCCTCCTGCCAGCAGCATCAGATAAACAATACCTGCATCATATGCACAACCTCAGACCCTCAAGTCCACAGAAGCACCTCAGACCCTCCAGTCCAGAGCAGCACCTCAGACCCTCAAGCCCAGAGCAGCACCTCAGATCCTCAAGTCCAGAGCAGCACTTCAGACCCTCAAGTCCAGAGCAGCGCCTCAGACCCTCAAGTCTAGAGCAGAGCCTCAGACCCTCAAGCCCAGAGCAGCGCCTCAGACCCTCAAGCCCAGAGCAGCGCCTCAGGCCCTCAAGCCCAGAGCAGCGCCTCAGACCCTCAAGCCCAGAACAGCGCCTCAGGCCCTCAAGCCCAGAACAGCGCCTCAGACCCTCAAGCCCAGAACAGCGCCTGAGGCCCCCAAGCCCAGAGCAGCGCCTCAGGCCCTCAAGCCCAGAACAGTGTCTCAGACCCACAAGCCCAGAGCAGCGCCTCGGACCCACAAGCCCAGAGCAGCGCCTCAGACCCTCAAGCCCAGAGCAGCGCTTCAGACTCTCAAGCCCAGAGCAGCGCCTCAGACCCTCAAGCCCAGAGCAGCGCCTCAGACACTCAAGCCCAGAGCAGCGCCTCAGGTCCTCAAGTCCAGAGCAGCAACTCAGGCCCTCAAGCCCAGAGCAGCACCTCAAACCCTCAAGCCCAGAGCAGCACCTCAGGCCTTCAAGACCAGAGCAGCACCTACGGCCTTCAAGACCAGAGCAGCAACTCAGACCCTCAAACACAGAGCAGCACCTCAGGGCCCAGAGAAGCGCCTCAGACCCTCAAGCCCAGAGAAGCACCACAGACCCTCAAGTCTAGAGCAGAGCCTCAGACCCTCAAGCCCAGAGCAGCGCCTCAGGCCCTCAAGCCCAGAACAGCGCCTCAGGCCCTCAAGCACAGAGCAGCACCTCAAGCCCTCAAGTCCAGAACAGCGCCTGAGGCCCCCAAGCCAAGAGCAGCGCCTCAGGCCCTCAAGCCCAGAGCAGCTCCTCAGACCCACAAGCCCAGAGCACTGCCTCAGACCCACAAGCCCAGAGCAGCGCCTCAGATTCTCAAGCCCAGAGTAGCGCCTCAGACCCTCAAGCCCAGAGCAGCACCTGAGCCCTCCAAGTACAGAGAAGCACCTCAGACCCCCAAGTCGAGAACAGCACCTCAGGCCCTCAAGCCCAGAACAGCGACTCAAGCCGTCAAGCCCAGAACAGCACCTCAGGCCCCCAAACTGAGAGAAGCACCTCGGGCCCTCGAGCCCAGAGCAGCGCCTCAGACCCACAAGCCCAGAGCAGTGCCTCAGACCCACAAGCCCAGAGCAGCGCCTCAGACCCACAAGCCCAGAGCAGCGCCTCAGACCCTCAAGCCCAGAGCAGCGCCTCAGACCCTCAAGCCCAGAGCAGCACCTCAGACCCTCAAGCCCAGAGCAGTAACTCAGACCCTCAAGTCCAGAACAGCCCCTCAGGCCCTCAAGTACAAAGCAGAGCCTAAACCCTCAAGCCTAGAGCAGCGCCTCAGACCCTCAAGCCCAGAGCAGCACCTCAGACCCCGTGGACAGAGCAGCACCTCAGACCCTCAAGCCTAGAGCAGCGCCTCAGACCCTCAAGTCCAGAGCAGCGCTCCAGACCCTCAAGCACAGAGCAGCACCTTAGACCCCGTGGACAGAGCAGCACCTCAGAACATCAAGCCCAGAGCAGTGCTTCAGACCCTCAAGCACAGAGCAGCGCCTCAGATCCTCAAGCCCAGAGCAGCACGTCAGACCCTTAAGTCCAGAGCAGTCCCTCAGACCCTCAAGACCAGAGCAGTGCTTCAGACCCTCAAGCCCAGAGCAGCGCGTCAGACCCTTAAGTCCAGAGCAGTCCCTCAGACCCTCAAGACCAGAGCAGTGCTTCAGACCCTTAAGCACAGAGCAGCGCCTCAGACCCTCAAGCACAGAGCAGCGCGTCAGACCCTCAAGTCCAGAGCAGTCCCTCAGACCCTCAAGATCAGAGCAGTGCCTCAGACCCTCAAGACCAGAGCAACGCCTCAGACCCTCAAGACCAGAGCAGCGCCTCAGACCCTCAAGTCCAGAGCAGCAGCTCAGACCCTCAAGTCCAGAGCAGCACCGCAGACCCTGAAGACCAGTATCAGTACCTAAGACCCTCAAGCCCACAGCAGCACCTCAGACCCTCAAGGATAGAACAGCACCTCAGACCCTCAAGCCCAGAGCAGCACCTCAGACCCTCAAGCCCAGAGCAGCACCTCAGACCCTCAAGCCCAGAGCAGCACTTTAGACCCTCAAGACCAGTATCAGTACTACAGACCCTCTAGTCCAGAGCAGCACCTCAGACCCTCAAGCCTAGAGCAGCACCTCAGACACTCAAACCTAGAACAGCACCTCAGACCCTCAAGTCCAGAGCAGCCTCGCAAACCCTGAAGACCAGTATCAGTACCTAAAACCCTCAAGCCCACAGCAGCTCCTCAGACCCTCAAGCATAGAAGAGCACCTCAGACCCTCAAGCCCAGAGCATCACCTCAGACCCTCAAGCCCAGAGCAGCGCCTCAGACCCTCAACCCAGAGCAGCACCTCAGACCCTCAAGCCCAGAGCAGCACCTCAGACCCCGTGGACAGAGCAGCACCTCAGACCCTCAAGCCTAGAGCAGCGCCTCAGACCCTCAAGTCCAGAGCAGCGCTTCAGACCCTCAAGCACAGAGCAGCACCTTAGACCCCGTGGACAGAGCAGCACCTCAGAACCTCAAGCCCAGAGCAGTGCTTCAGACCCTCAAGCACAGAGCAGCGCCTCAGACCCTCAAGCCCAGAGCAGCACGTCAGACCCTTAAGTCCAGAGCAGTCCCTCAGACCCTCAAGACCAGAGCAGTGCTTCAGACCCTCAAGCCCAGAGCAGCGCGTCAGACCCTTAAGTCCAGAGCAGTCCCTCAGACCCTCAAGACCAGAGCAGTGCTTCAGACCCTTAAGCACAGAGCAGCGCCTCAGACCCTCAAGCACAGAGCAGCGCGTCAGACCCTCAAGTCCAGAGCAGTCCCTCAGACCCTCAAGATCAGAGCAGTGCCTCAGACCCTCAAGACCAGAGCAACGCCTCAGACCCTCAAGACCAGAGCAGCGCCTCAGACCCTCAAGTCCAGAGCAGCAGCTCAGACCCTCAAGTCCAGAGCAGCACCGCAGACCCTGAAGACCAGTATCAGTACCTAAGACCCTCAAGCCCACAGCAGCACCTCAGACCCTCAAGGATAGAACAGCACCTCAGACCCTCAAGCCCAGAGCAGCACCTCAGACCCTCAAGCCCAGAGCAGCACCTCAGACCCTCAAGCCCAGAGCAGCACTTTAGACCCTCAAGACCAGTATCAGTACTACAGACCCTCTAGTCCAGAGCAGCACCTCAGACCCTCAAGCCTAGAGCAGCACCTCAGACACTCAAACCTAGAACAGCACCTCAGACCCTCAAGTCCAGAGCAGCCCCGCAAACCCTGAAGACCAGTATCAGTACCTAAAACCCTCAAGCCCACAGCAGCTCCTCAGACCCTCAAGCATAGAAGAGCACCTCAGACCCTCAAGCCCAGAGCATCACCTCAGACCCTCAAGCCCAGAGCAGCGCCTCAGACCCTCAACCCAGAGCAGCACCTCAGACCCTCAAGTCCAGAGCAGCACCTCAGACCCTCAGGTCTAGAGCAGCACCTTATATCCTCAAGCCCAGAGCATCACCTCAGACCCTCAAGCCCAGAGCAGCACTTCAGACCATGAAGACCAGTATCAGTACCACAGACCCTCTAGTCCAGAGCAGCACCTCAGACCCTCAAGCCTAGAGCAGCACCTCAGACCCTCAAACCTAGAGTAGCACCTCAGACCCTCAAGCCCACAGCAGCACCTCAGACCCTCAAGCATAGAACAGCACCTCAGACCCTCAAGCCCAGAGCAGCACCTCTGACCCTCTAGACCAGTATCAGTACCTCAGACCCTCAAGCCCCGAGCAGCACCTCAGACCCTCAAGACCAGAGCAGCATCTCATACCCTTAAGCCTAGAGCAGCACCTCAGACCCTCAAGTCCAGAGGAGCACCTCAAGCCCTCAACCCAGAGCAGCACCTCAGACCCTCAAGCCCAGAGAAGCACCTCAGACACTCAAGTCTACAGCAGCACCTCAGACCCTCAAGTCCAGAGCAGCACCTCAGACCCTCAAGTCCAGAGCAGTCCCTCAGACCCTCAAGACCAGAGCTGTGCTTCAGACCCACAAGCCCAGAGCAGCGCCTCAGATCCTCAAGCCCAGAGCAGCGCCTCAGACCCTCAAGCCCAGAGCAGCGCCTCAGACCCTCAAGCCCAGAGCAGCTCCTCAGAACCTCAAGCCCAGAGCAGTAACTCAGACCCAAGCCCAGAGCAGCATCTCAGGCCCTCAAGCCCAGAGCAGCACCGGAGGCCCCCAAGTACAGAGAAGCACCTCAGACCCGCAAGCCCAAAGCAGCACCTCAGACCCTCAAGTCCAAAGCAGCACCTCAGACCCTCAAGCCTAGAGCAGAACCTCAGATCCTCAAGTCCAGAGCAGCACCTCAGTCCTTCAGGTCTAGAGCAGCACCCCAGACCCTCAAGACCAGTATCAGTACCTCAGACCCTCAAGCCAAGAGCAGCACCTCAGACTCTCAAGTCCAGAGCAGCACCTCAGGCCAACTACCCAGAGCAGCACCTCAGACCCTCAAGCCCAGAGGAGCACCTCAGACCCTCAAGCCCAGAGCAGCACATCAGGCCAACTACCCAGAGCAGCACCTCAGACCCTCAAGCCCAGAGGAGCACCTCAGACCTTCAAGCCCAGAGCAGCACCTCAGAACCTCAAGACCAGTATCAGTACCTCAGACCCTCAAGTCCAGAGCAGCACCTCAGACCCTCAAGCCTAGAAAGGCACCTCAAACCCTCAAGTCCAGAGCAGCACCTCAGACCCTCAAGCCCAGAGCAGCACCTCAGAACCTCAAACCCATAGCAGCACCTCAGACCCTCAAGACCAGTATCAGTACCTCAGACCCTCAAGCCCAGAGGAGCACCTCAGACCCTCAAGCCCAGAGCAGCACATCAGGCCAACTACCCAGAGCAGCACCTCAGACCCTCAAGCCCAGAGGAGCACCTCAGACCTTCAAGCCCAGAGCAGCACCTCAGAACCTCAAGACCAGTATCAGTACCTCAGACCCTCAAGTCCAGAGCAGCACCTCAGACCCTCAAGCCTAGAAAGGCACCTCAAACCCTCAAGTCCAGAGCAGCACCTCAGACCCTCAAGCCCAGAGCAGCACCTCAGAACCTCAAACCCATAGCAGCACCTCAGACCCTCAAGACCAGTATCAGTACCTCAGACCCTCAAGTCCAGAGCAGCACCTCAGACCCTCAAGCCTAGAAAGGCACCTCAGACCCTCAAGTCCAGAGCAGCACCTTAGACACTAAAGTGCAGAGCAGCACCTCAGACCCTCAAGCCTAGAAAGGCACCTCAGACCCTCAAGTCCAGAGCAGCACATTAGACACTAAAGTGCAGAGCAGCACCTCAGACACTCAAGTCCAGAGCAGCACCTCAGACCCTCAAGACCAGAGCAGCACCTCATACCCTTAAGCCTAGAGCAGCACCTCAGACCCTCAAGTCCAGAGGAGCACCTCAAGCCCTCAACCCAGAGCAGCACCTCAGACCCTCAAGCCCAGAGCAGCACCTCAGACACTCAAGTCTACAGCAGCACCTCAGACATTCAAGCCCAGAGCAGCAACTCAGGCCATCAAGCCCAGACCGGCACCTCAGACCCTCAAGACCAGTATCAGTACCTCAGACCCTCAAGTCCAGAGCAGCACCTCAGACCCTCAAGCCCAAAGCAGCACCTCAGACCCTCAAGTCCAAAGCAGCACCTCAGACCCTCAAGCCTAGAGCAGAACCTCAGATCCTCAAGTCCAGAGCAGCACCTCAGTCCTTCAGGTCTAGAGCAGCACCCCAGACCCTCAAGACCAGTATCAGTACCTCAGACCCTCAAGCCAAGAGCAGCACCTCAGACTCTCAAGTCCAGAGCAGCACCTCAGGCCAACTACCCAGAGCAGCACCTCAGACCCTCAAGCCCAGAGGAGCACCTCAGACCCTCAAGCCCAGAGCAGCACATCAGGCCAACTACCCAGAGCAGCACCTCAGACCCTCAAGCCCAGAGCAGCACCTCAGGCACTAACGCACAGAGCAGCACCTCAGACCCTCAAGTCCAGAGCAGCACCTCAGACCGTCAGGTCTAGAGCAGCACCTAAGACCCTCAAACCCAGAGCAGCACCTCAGACCCTCAAGCCGAGAGCAGCACCTCAGACCCTCAAGCCCAGAGCAGCACCTCAGAACCTCAAACCCATAGCAGTACCTCAGACCCTCAAGTCCAGAGCAGCACCTCAGACCGTCAGGTCTAGAGCAGCACCTAAGACCCTCAAACCCAGAGCAGCACATCAGACCCTCAAGCCGAGAGCAGCACCTCAGACCCTCAAGCCCAGAGCAGCACCTCAGACCCTAAGGACCAGTATCAGCACCTCAGACCCACAAGCGCAAAGCAGCACCTCAGACCCTCAAGCCTAGAAAGGCACCTCAAACCCTCAAGTCCAGAGCAGCACCTCAGACCCTCAAGCCCAGAGCAGCACCTCAGAACCTCAAACCCATAGCAGCACCTCAGACCCTCAAGACCAGTATCAGTACCTCAGACCCTCAAGTCCAGAGCAGCACCTCAGACCCTCAAGCCTAGAAAGGCACCTCAGACCCTCAAGTCCAGAGCAGCACCTTAGACACTAAAGTGCAGAGCAGCACCTCAGACACTCAAGTCCAGAGCAGCACCTCAGACCCTCAAGCCCAGAGCAGCACCTCAGAACCTCAAACCCATAGCAGCACCTCAGACCCTCAAGACCAGTATCAGTACCTCAGACCCTCAAGTCCAGAGTAGCACCTCAGACCCTCAAGCCTAGAAAGGCACCTCAGACCCTCAAGTCCAGAGCAGCACCTTAGACACTAAAGTGCAGAGCAGCACCTCAGACACTCAAGTCCAGAGCAGCACCTCAGACCCTCAAGTCCAGAGCAGTTTTCCAACTCGCTTCAGTCCTTTGCCAGCCAAAGCACAACATTTCGTCTCCTCACTGCTCAGCTAGACATTCAAAGATCCAGGAAAGACAAGCCATGGAAACTGGCATTCCCTACAGCGCGTGCAGACTCCGGCAGGGCCTGCCCCTACCCCAAAACCCTTCCCATTCCTCCTCCATCTCCCGAAGCATCTCAGGACCTTCACGTTTTGACAACTCTGAGGACTCAAGTTGAGTTACTGAGCTGTGTCTCCAATTACTATAACAAACCTTGGTTACTCCAAATTAGAATTCACATTTAGGGGCTTCTTTATGAGAGCCCTGCGTCACTTTTGCACCACGTAAAGTGGTACATGCATGACGCAGGGCTCTCATTTCGATTTATGAAGCCACGCAAAGCCACCCTGCGTGCATTCTGAAGCACAGATAGGAGGAGGACAACGTCTCTTTGGATTGATTTTGTGCAGGAAGGTGTCCTTTTTGGCCTAGAGAAGCGCTGCAAGCTAGCAGGATTGGTTTTGTGCAGGAAGGGGCAATTTCCTGCACAAAACCAATCCTCAGAGGTGTTTTCCTCCTTTGATGTGTGCTGCTGCAGCACACATAGAAAGAGGAAAAAACGAGGAGAAATAGACATAATTCTCCTTGGTGCACCTCACCTCGGGAGGGGTATGGATTTGCAGAAGATGTAAAACGTGCAGAGGTGGAAGATGCAGTCCCTATGCACACGGAAGGGTCAGCGGTCAACCTTCTAATAAACAAGTGAAAGATGAGAATTTAAATAATATGCCTGATTTGCATAGAGGACAGAGGCGGCCACCATAAACAAAGGGTGGTGGGGCGGCTGGGTTCGCACAGGGGGGAATACAATATTTAAAAAAAAATAATAATAAACATACCTTTTGCCGCCGGCCGCTTCCAGCGTTCTGTCTTGTCCTGCCACCTCTCCTCTTCTTCCTGGGTCCCAGCAGCCCCTGGGACAGACTCCCTGTCCAATCCCCGCACTGCAGAGCAGCGCGGGGATTGGTCTGAGCAGGCAGGAAAGACGCCCTGCTCAGACCAGGGAGTCTGTGGGGTTTCTCCAGCCCGGCTGCTCAATGCAGCTGGGCCGGAGTAAACCTAAGTGTGCATGTGTGTTTTGGTCAGCCTGAGATGGCCTGCCAAACACACATGAGCACTTAGGGAATGAAGTGCATTAGCACTCCTCCTGCCCCCTCACATGCCTCGGCCCCACCCCTCCCAACACCGCTGGCTAAGAGCCGGCAAATGTATAATAAAACGATGCAAGACATCATTTTATATTGCATTTGCTGGCTCTGAGCCAGGCAGTGGGGCGACGCTCCTCCGCCATTGCGGAGGAGCCACCACTGTATTTCAGAAAAAGGGGCCCTGAACATCAGTCTGGACTGATGGGGCTCAGAAACGTGTGAAGCTCATATATGAGGGAGTGCCTCGTCCACAAACCCTTGGTCCGCCTACTCAGTTATGATTTGGGTGGTTCATCAGGCGGGGCCCCTGCTGGCTCGTCGGAGGAAGAGCATCAGGTTGCCCGCCCTATTTGCTACAGATGGTCTAGGGGCATCAAACAGTGAAACAAAATAAAGTCACCTCCGGGGGTCTGAGGGCTATTTCTTGTTTTTCAAAACAAGCTCCCAAAGGAGGAGTTTGTTTCTGAAAAACAAAATAGTTTGCTGTGCAGCCACCTAAAACGCAGTGACTGTACACCAAACCTTTAGTGCCTTCACATGCGCCCCATGCTGCTGGCTCCTGTGAAGGTACAGAGGTCACAGTGGAGCCGGCAGTGATCTCTTCCTTCAGTGGGCAGCAGTCCGGCCGGCATGGCCGAGGAGATGCCCTCTGCCTCCCTGATGGATGGCGCCGCCACCAGGGTCCAAATCAGACCCTATGTTTCTAATTCGATCTGGGAGGGCCTGATATCTGGGCGTGAATACGGGCAATAAAACACAAACAGCTGGAAAGATTGGAATGAGAGACAATGCAAGACCATCATTTATTCATCAATTCAGAGTAGGAGGAACCTTGTATACAACAGGCAGTAAAAGTGGGATATGTGATATCTGTGAGGCTCCTCCCTGGTGAGGGGTGACTGCACAGTGTCTTGGGGGGCACTGTCATTTACCACTGGGGCCCCAGGGCCTCCTTTAAGAGTTCACTCCAATGTGAGTACCAAGTGAATGCCTTGACGTGCTTGACTCTGCAAGGGGAGGATTCAAGGCTTACTGCAGAGAGCAGTAGGACATCTGGAATTCAGATAAAGAGTGACACCACCATCACACCACACGACCATTTCCAGGAGGAGCTAAAATAACTGTTCTTTGATTTACATGTGAGAAAGTAAGCAATTAAAAACTGGTAACAACTGGCACTATCATCTCGTGATGGATAAACCTAAAAACATGTGTGGCACTTAGGGATAAAAAACTGTAATACAGTCCTCACGGGTCCTGTGGCCAAGGTGAACCCACAGCAAGCAGTTGGGTGTTGTCAGGTATCTTCAGAAGTGTTAAGGTTTTTTTGTGACTATGGGCTTTGCTTAGGGTGATCGGTCAGCGGGTAGGAGGCGTGCTGCAATGTGCATGGTGATCGGTCAGCAGGGAGGAGGCGTGCTGAAATGTGCATCGTGAGCGGTCAGCGGATAGGAGGCGTGCTGCAATGTGCATGGTGATCGGTCAGCGGGTAGGAGGCGTGCTGCAATGTGCATGCTTGCTCTGGGATGTTATCATTAAGTAGCATTTGTAAAAGCCTTGTTGCAAGTTGAGGCAACTCAGTAAGCCTAGCTGTGCAAGAAATTGCATAAACGTCCTGAGAATCATAGCCAAAAACACGGCACTCAAAATGAAGGGCGATTCCACCCCATCAAACGGCCATCATTTCACATATCAGTGGCTTTTCACTGACCAGCTAATGGGGCTACTGAGGGTCCAGTGGTGACGGGTCCGAACACTTAGCCCAGTTGCGGGTGATATTAGTTGGGGTTCCAAACTAGGCTCCTGAAATCAATGTTATTAAAAGAAGACTACTAAAACTCTAGTTACTTTCCCTTCTGGCACCTAACAGAGGTGGTAGAGTGACGTAGAAGAAGACCACCCCTTCTGAGCATTCATCCAATCAAACTATGGGCTGGAGCCCAAGTTAATCCTGGGAGTTGGAGCCGCAAGGCTGATGCTTGCGCTCACTCAAGTGATGTGAATGAATGTCCCAACAATAGGGCCTTGGACTCTCAGTCCTTGGGATCAATTTATGGATAAGGCAGGTTCAGTAGTTCGTTCAGATAACTCTAAATATGTGCTATTATCAAAGGAAAATTCTGGAGCAAAAGTTAAAGAGCCATGTTTTAGGATTCTGTTAATGTAGTTTGTAAGAGTAACTAATAAGTGGTAACTGATTTCATGATGGATTCGGTGTTTAAAGTTTAATCAAAAGATTTAAGATTATTCGAGTCCCTCTAAAGTCTTTGGTTTCCTGTTCAGCCGCGGGGAGAGATGCAGAAACTACACAGCCGGTGGCAGTGGAGGGGCACGTTGGAGATGGTGGAATCAGCCGGAGGAGTTATAGACCCAGAATCTTTCTCTTCTCATGAAGACCAGATCATGTCATGAGGGACCGGCCACAACAGGACTACGCGCAATGTTTAGGTGACTCAACCAGGGACTCTCTGAAGGATGTACAGGACATCTTCTAATTGTATGGAATGAACATGTCAGATCTACTCTGTAGAAAAACATGGTGTCTTGAAGTCCACTGCAACTGTTATTGTTATTTGTGAATTTAGAGGAAGAAAGATAAATGACAGTGACACGTGGACATTGTACCTTTCTCCAGGTGAGATCCAAGTTCGTCTTTCAAACACACGTGGTGTGAATATGACTACTCAGCCGCAACTTTTCAATTACGCCCATACTTTCTGTCTTTGTTTGTACATACCCAAACTCAAGACAGGTAGAATAAATGCAATTACATAGTATTTGTAAGCTTCTGCTGTAGTAGGATGTTCATAAGGTGAGGATACTGCTGGAAAAGTGTCCATCAGAAGAGTGGAACTTTTCCTAAGTAATTGTGGTATTGCAGTTTGCATTGAGACACTAGTTGCACTTATAGCTGTATTCCGCCAAAAGATTGTGGAAACAACAATATCATGAAACAAAAATGTAATGTCAAAATATGAACTCTAAATTATCGTGGCACAGAATATAAAAGGTAAGAATGTGTATAATATAGTTTTTTTAATACTGTTCTATACAATATTGCTTTAATATAGTTGCACAAACTATTGTTTTTAATTAATTTAATATAGATTTGTAAATGTATTATTATACACTATTAATATTTTAATATGTGTTTTTTATATAAATATATTAATTAATAATTATGTAAATTGCTTAATTGATTAACTGCTATTTTAAATATTTCTTTTTTTAGTGGGTTGCTCATTTGATTTAATTATACAATATTGTAAATGAGTTTTATAATTATTAACTTTTTTTTCTATTTAATAATTAATTAAATAATGTTTCATGTGTCCAACTGTTTAGTTAATTTCAATTGCTTGTTGTTTTTTTGGGGGAAGTAGGGAAGGAATTTTATTTATTTTAAATATTTGAAATTACTTTTTTAATTTAATTTGTAATTTGACATTTGTTTTTTTTAATTTCATTGAATTGTATTCTTCATAAATGATTATACATTTTTATTCTAAATTGGTTTAAATATATTTATTTCATATTTAAGTTTTTTCAAAAAATAAATGTTTTCTTTTTTTTAAAACGTATAGGAGTTGGAATAGTAAATGTAACCCACCAAAGGCCAACACTTTTAATACTGTTTTTCAGATTGGAGTGGGAATAGTAAATATAAGCCCTCCAAACTCCAACAATGTCCCTGCTGTTGCCTATGTTGGATTGGGAATAGTAATTCTGAACCCTTCAAAGTCCAACACTTTCCCTACTGTTACTCAGCTTGCAGTGAGAATAGTAAACCTGACACATCTGATGTTTACACACTTTCCCTACTTTTACCTATATAGGAGTGGAAATAGTAGATTTGACCCATCCATAGTCCAACACTTTTTCCACTGTTGCTAAGACTGGAGGAAAAATAGTGAATCTATCCCCTCCGAACGCCAACACTTTCCCTGCTTTTGCTTAAGTTGTATTGAGAATAGTAATTCTGACACCTCCGATGTCTAATCACTTTCCCTACTTTTGCTTATGTTGGGGTGGGAGTAGTAAATTTGAATCATTCAAAGTTCAACACTTTTTCTGCTTTTGGTTACATTGGAGTAGGGATACTAAAGTTGACCCCTTTTAAGTTTACTTTCCCAATTGTCTTTTATGCTGGAGTGAGAAATGTAAATCTAAGCACTTCAAAATCCAAAACTTTGGGAGCGTGGCTGAACCACCCACAAGATGGCTGCAAGTTTGTGATGCTCTGCCAGCAGTCAGAGACTTTCATCATCTACAGACAATGGCTTACTGCAAACGGAATATGTCATGAAGATTTTGGTGCGCAACTGCGAGGTGGACAGCAGGTATTTTTCTTTTTTGGCTTCGTTTGAGCCGTAATTAGGCAGTAGCGCTCCCGCGTTGCGTATCTCAGCATTGGCGGTCGCGGCCGCCATTTTCTGTTTTAAGGAGCGTGGCGGGGCCGGCAGCTGCCTCGTTCAGTCTCGCCTGCCTCCTATACTTCTGCATGTTTTTTTGGAAAGCTTAAAAAAAAAAAAGAAGAAGAAGGAAAAAGCTCTTCTACCATGGTTCATTTTCTTTTTTCTTTATTTATCTATTGAGAGCTACAGGAATAGGAATGTTGGCTCATTAATGTACGACAATACTAATAATTCTGATTTTATATTTTGTCACTTCTGGCAAGATGTGGAGATAAGGAATATCAGAGGACTTCAACAGATAATCCACTCTATTTGAATTTTTCTTTCATGAACAGTGAGTTTAAGAATTTGGGCTATTTTCGTCATTTCAATTTTTCCTCAAAAGCTGGTTCTGTGCACTCTTCAGCTTCTGGTGCTGCGTTTTGACAACACTGAATAACGTACACCCTTCTGATATTTTTCTGTGTTGCGGTATTGAGACCTTTTTCACGGTAACTTTTGCAGTACTTGCCTTATGCTTATGGAGTCCTCTCTCCTCTGGTCAGAAAGCTGTCACCTCATCTGCAATCATGCCCTCTGTTTGCAAAGATTCGAATGCTCCTACAAAACGACAAAAAAAAGATCCTGGCTCCCCTACAAAGTCTCCCTTACCTTTGTCTTAAGATGACCTTATGGAGGAAATTAAACATTTGAAACCTTTTGTTATGGAGTCTAATGTCACGCTTCAACGTATTGAAGAAAAGTGGTCTACTCCAGAGTCCGGAGTATCAGGTGTGGAACATCAGATTAGTGAAGTGCAGGATGCGGCTACCAAGATTGAAGGTGTGGCTAAGGAGATTGCGCTCTTGAAACAGCAAACAGAAGATTTAGAAAATCAAAACAGGCGCAATAATCTCCAAATTTATGGCATTCCGGAAGGAGCAGAGGGGTCAGACATGCTTGCTTTTTTTGGGGTTCACATCCCTATATTGGTGGGCCTCAGGGAGGGAACACCTCTCAATCTACAACGTGCTCACCGAATTGGCCCCAAACCTGTCAGTACTTCAAGCTCTGGCCGCCCTAGAGGAATAATTGTTCTCTTTTTTTAATACACTGAGCTACTTATGGTTTTATCAGCAGCCAAACAAAGGAAACAAATGTTATGGTCTGGTCAGAGGGTATTTATCTCCCTAGATTTAGCATGTGCAACCGCCGCTCATCAGAAGGCGTTCCTATCCTTCCGCCCTACTCTACAATCTATGAATGTGAGATATGGTCTGTTGCATCCATGTTTCTTCAAGGTCACCTATAAGAAACAAACTTTCTCATTTGATTGTCCAGAAGACTTGAGGAAATGTATTCTTCAACTCAAGGATGAAGCAATGGATCTTGGGAAAGCTTGAACTCTCCTTTATGGATCTTAAATTATAATATGCTTGTATTTTGGTTCCTTTTCTTTGAACTTACTATATATATTATTTCAAGGAATTAACTCTAATTTTATTAGTGGTAACATGTATATTCTTAAAAATCATTGTGGTATTGTTGATATTTCTATTTAGTTTGTCCACATATTTAACCTTGCTACTTATTTGTTCCTCTGTGCAGCTGTTTGCTGTCTAATCTGGATTCCCTTTTTTGGTGTGTTGTCTCCCAAGTGCCTCCCTTCCCAGACCTACTGTTTCTATATTATCCCCATGTCTTGGTAAGTGATGTTTATTGCTTGTTTATGTATTTTGCATCCCTATCTGTTTATTTATTTGTATTGCTATATTGTTGTCTTGTTGGTTTTACTTAGAAGAATAACTGTTGTCTCTATTTCTATATTCTCTTTTTCTCTTTCTATGATAATGATTGTGTCCGTGGTCATTGTTGTCCAATATCGGTTGATTTTGGCCTGTTGCCCGTCTTCAATTTTGCGCTTCTCTACCCCTCCATTATATTCTCTTCACATTGGATGTGTCCCATTTTCTTCATGACTGAAGCCTTTTGCCTTTTTGTCATCCTCTTTGTCTCTATCAGACTCATTGTTCCTTTCTCTATTTTCATTTATTTTTCCTCTTTTTCTTTTCTTTTTTGTTTCTCTCTTTTTCTTTGTTCTCATTATACAATATAGATTTTTATTGAATACAAATGTTATATTATTTCTTGAGACATTTATATTTCAATGGTCTGTTGTTTTGGTTCCTTTATATGATTATTGTAGTACAATATGTATGCTAATATATTATAATGGTAAATACTCTTAAGGTTATTTCCTGGATTGTCAAGGGCTTGCGGAATCCTATTAAGAAACAGCAAATTTTTCCTCATCTATCCAGTCTTAAATGTAATATTGCCCTACTACAGGAAACGCCTTTACTTAACAAAAATTTAAATTTGTTGTGTAGAAATTGGGTTGGTCAATTATTTTGTTCTCCAGCCCTTGATCACAAAAATGGTGTTATTATATTGGTACATAATTCTCTTCCTTTGGCAATAGAGAAGGAGGAAGGAGATGCAGAGGGTCGATGGGTATTCATACATGCTAATATTCATCATACACCCATCTCTATTCGAAATATTTATGGTCCTATGGGTATTGATGGGCAATTTTGGGAACAAATGTTAGTTATGCTACGCTCCTGCCCGAATGCGAATCTGATAGTAGGTGGTGATTTCAACCAGATTGTAGATCCTTTCTTAGATAGAAAATCTCAAGTTAAATATGTTCCTAATAAGATGCAGAAAACACTTATACGATTTATTCACTCCAGAAGACTAGTCGATGCCTGGAGGCTGTATTCTCTGGATACATTGGAATACACCTTCTATTCACCTACTCAGAAATCACAATCCAAAATTGATTACTTATTTCTTTCCCCTCCTTTAGTTACTACACTTACACATGCTGAAATTGGGTCAATATTAATTTCAAATCCTGCTCCTGTTATAGTTGACCTAGACTTATTACCTGAGACTTCTAAACTGTGTCGATGGCGCTTTAATAATAGTCTACTGAAAGATAAAGAATTCGTGCAGATCTTTGAATGTTTTCTTCAGGAGTCATAACAACACACCCGATATTCCATTTCATATAATTTGAGATGCATTTAAGGCATCTGCCCAAGGACATATGATTAATTATGTTACGGCCAAAAAGAGGAATGCTATTAAAGAATCTTCATTATTACTTCAATGTATTAAACAATTAGAGCATCAATTTTTCACAACTAAAAAGGAAGATGTGTTACAGCGCTTAATGAATGTCAAATTCGAATTCAATAAAAGATCAACAGAGGAGGCCGCCGGAACATTATTAAAAATAATTCCAAGTTTTACGGAGGGCGAAATAAGGCTGGAAAATTAATTACTTGCCAATTATCTGAAGGTTAAATCTCAGAAGTCTAAAATAGTAAATATTATAGATGAAAGCAGGACTCCTCATTTTAAAAACCCTGACATCTTAAAATATTTCTCCGATTTCTATACAAATCTTTACACACCAGATCACTTTCCTACGGATGAGGAATTAGATTCCTATTTTCATTCTCTCCCACCAAAACAACAACAGATACAGGATCTCTCCTTTTTAGATGAGCCCATCTTAATTACTGAACTAAAATCCACTCTTAATACTCTA